>JAUZSU010148403.1:0-14826 GCA_034780255.1 Parotocinclus maculicauda
ACTGCATTTATTTCTCAGGAATAGCAAACCTACTCATAATCAATATTTTATTGTTCTGCTCAATATGCAAGTAGTAGGTAAATAAAGATGTTTGTTAAAAGATATTGGTATTTCAAAAATTAATAATATTCCATAATTAGTTAATAAATTTTTCGTTTCGTGTAAGTGTGTATAATGGCTTTAATAATTCAAGGGAACTGAAGAAAAAGTTTTCACATCTTACACCCTTTATATTTTAGTCGACTGAATTGGCTGTAGATTTAGTCGACTATATTCTTATGATAATTAGCCAACTAAAAGTAGACTAAAACTAAAAACAATTCAGATAACTAAATTATGACTAAAACTATCAATGACAGTTTAATCACAAGACTAAGACTAAAACTAAATCAAAATTTGCTGTCAACATTAGCACTGCTGTGGTGGCCTAGTGGGTAAGCCACTGGACTATGGACCAGAAGGTCCAGGGTTAAAATCCCACCTCTGTCTAGCTACCACTGTTGGGTTCTTGAGCAAGGCCCTCAACCCACAATTACTTGGATTGTGTCAATTGTAAGGGCTTCAACTAAATAATGTTAATGTACAGTATAGATGTAATAACACAAAGATTTTTCTCACTATGCTTTCCTTGAGGTATCACAATTGCTAACCAAATCACTTTTATATGTTGAACAGCAGTAGTGAGAGAGAGGAAGGCGATGTGGTTGTTCTCAGGAGGCGACTCTTCCGGCAGCTTAAGCTGTGGATAGCTCACTGTGAGGGCTTGACAGGGAAAACCCTCTCAGTGACTGTAGCAGAGCTTCACCCGGCTGCCAAAATAGATCTCTTTTTCTGCTGCCTGTACGTCACTACACAAAAGGTTGCCTCATTTGTCATGGCAACAAAAGGCAATTGGGCTGGTTGCTATGTGCTAATCCGGAAGAACTGCTGCAGGAAAGTAGAGCGAGTTCAATAATAATGGAGGGGACAAGAAGTCTAAACTTGTGGCCATTTATAAGTGATGGCAGCCGGATTTCTGTGGATGAACCTCTAATTCTAGTTCTCTATAATGGCAGAGGACTTTATAATTATAATCAATTATAATAGAAAATAAAATCTGACTTTTAACTATGGACGTCGCAGCTGTAAACAGAACTAAAACGGGAAAGATGCTGTACAGTGATGTTCTGTATAATGTTACAGTAGACGGTACTATACTAAACTGTAGCCTAATTACTATACTTTATTTAATAATTATTATTATTTACTGGCAGTGTATCATTATTGTTTTCTCTCACTCGCAGTGCAGTTGTTTTGCTTTAGCCAATCAGTGTTGGTCAGTTAACACTGCAAATCCACAAGCAGAGGCAAGCATTAAGAGTTTAAGACCAGGAAAAGTCTGTCATTACTGGTCAAGTTCATTAGCACTAGTTACTATTGTGTTATTATTGCTATTAGTTATTGCTGTATATGCATTGGTGACTGTAGGTGGCTGTCCTATTGTAAATAGTACTCATTTGTTTGTCCCCCAACTACCTGTATATTCTCTCTCACTCATTACTAGAGAAACTGGTTTACAGTGACTTGCTGAGTCTGTTTTGTCTTCCATCAAACAAAAGTATCAGTCCTTCAGTCACTCATCAGTCACTCCTGCTTTCAGCGGTACCTTATGCATTTCCATATTGTTTGAACCCAGTTTTCTTGTGTAAATACTTTTCACCATTTCCATTTCAGCCAAAAGTTCACTTTCCACAAATACTATGTGCGGTTCATGCACAGGTTTTATGCCTGTGGCTACCACCGCTGCTGGAAAAACAGAGCATTCAAACTAAATATATGTATATATAATGTACAGCAAGCAGGTGGTGGTTTCCTCATAGGAAATAATGGATATAAGCTCCAGTTATCTGAGCATTTATATGTAACGATAACAGTTAATATCCTTAATTGTAATTTCATATTCATGTTTTACTAATCTGCCTTTTACCTCTTTCAGCTGTATTGCACAGGTTGTGACGATGACCGAGTACAAGTTGGTAGTGGTTGGTGCTGGTGGCGTTGGAAAGAGTGCACTCACCATTCAGCTGATCCAGAACCACTTTGTAGATGAGTATGACCCTACTATTGAAGTAAGTACTTGTAGTACTTTAGTCTCATTTTTTCTACGTGGCTAATTCCCAGGTGGTGTTTTGTTGACCATATTGTATCCCTCATTGTATAAAGGTGCTACATTGCTGTAGTTGTATGTCTATAGAAAGCGTACATAGTAAATGGAAATCATTTGGGATGATTTCAGCCTGTGTTCAATAACATACATCCAACAATAAGTAAAGCTGCCATATTATTGGCCAAAAATATAATAGTTTAGCAGCCTCTTGACTTTTCTGCAGACTTATCTAAACCATTAACCAATGAAAAATACAGTAAACATATTGGTTTCTGAAATATAAAGGCTATTTTGACAAGAAACAGTACAATCTACACAGCATTTAAAGTGTTATACATATCACCCCAACATGGTTCTTTGGATACAAGCACACAGTGATCACGCACAATGCAGAACCAAAATATAAACAAGCAAGATGGAACGTCAAAACAAATAAACATACTTTGCTGCACACAACAAGAGGGAATGAGTACAACTGAAGAAACACAAATTTTACAGAGCAAGTAATGCATTGTCAACTTTTAAAGACTTTAAACCTTGTACCGGCAGGTTGTCATAGCAGTCAAATGACCGGGGCTCTGTATTTCTAGGTATATGTAGGGGAAGCCAGTAGTGGTCGCTTGTAGTGTTAGACATAGTACAAAGGTTTCCATTTCACATCTCTGCTTGGAAGAGAAATTACCTAAAGGAAGCATCACCTAAAGGAAAAAGAAATCAACACAGAGTGTAACATATTTCCTACTTATGCACATAGTTAATGCAAAGTAAATCAATATTCATGAAAATATATTAAATAAAAAAATAAAATCTAAAAATATGACAGATATTTCTGGCAGTAAAAATACACATGCAAAACCTTAGTTTAACTCGGATCGCCATTTATGTCTGCAACATAACTTAACATATTTTATACATTTTTAATGAAATTTATAAAGTTATAAATATTTATTTCCTATTATAATTTGTTGTATAATTTATAAGACTTCGCGGGGGACGCACATCAAAATGCTTCAACACAACTAATTTAATATGTCACTTAAAGAACAAACACTTGGCAGAGTATAGGTGAATATATAGAATATATAGGTGAGTTTACGAGACTCACTGCAGAGAATAAAAAGAAGACACCCGGAGCAGCAACAGTCGGTCAATTAACACAGCGCACATTTGCCAACACCTGCCTGTATGAGCGGAACATTTAGAAGGCTAAGCAAGTAACGCGAAAAAGAATTTAATTCATCAGGTTAGATGACCCGACAAAGCCTTTTTCAGTGGTGGAACAATAGTTGTGCCTGCAAGTATTTTGTATTTTTCTATTGGAAAAAGTCAGTAAAAAAGCAAGTGTTTGTCTTGGATAATTTTGTTTAGATTTTCCACATCACTTAGTCAGTAGCACTTATCAAAGCTAAATAAAAAGATTTACAGCCAGTCAGTGTTATCGGTATCAGTGATCGGCACTCATGGGTGATCGGGATCGGAATCAGCAGCATAAAACATGATCTGAAAAAAATATGTATTCTGATTGCTGTTTGGATATGGGACTACACAGGATGCCTAAGGTCACCCTATTGTGTTGGGTTCAACATATCAGTTTAGTTCAAGTTAGTTCATCTCTTTGGTTTGTACAACTCCAAGGCCACCTGATAAATCACTAGTAAACTTGTGTGTAAATGTGCATGTGTGAAAATGTTATTTCTATTTCTCTTTCTCTCTCTCTCTTTCTCTCTTTTTCTTTCTCTATCTTTCTCTCTTTTTTTTCTCTCGCTCTCTCTCTCTCTTTCTTTCTCTCTCTCTCTCTCTCTCTCTTTATTTCTCTCTCTCTCTCTTTATTTCTCTCTCTCTCTTTTTCTTTCTCTCTCTCTCTTTTTCTTTCTCTCTCTTTTTCTTTCTCTCTCTCTCTCTCTCTCTCTCTCTCTCTCTCGCTTTGGCTGAGATAAGAAAGAAACTGTCCTGCAGAACAGGGGAAGTGGTGTGAAACTGTCGGACACAGAGTGTGAATTTAATCCACCTGCAAAAGGAAAGTGAATTTGCCCAGCTTTTGGGCGGTGCTTCTCTTAACCGCCGCACTGAGTTCAATTATCTTTCCTCTCCTTCCACATTACACCTTTATATTTTACAGAATATTTAATATTCTACCAGATTAAAAACAGATTTTCTTTTACCTTTTTTTTTTAACCTATTGAAATTTTGGTGAAGAACATAAAGTCTGATTACATGTGCTGTAGCCATATGTCTATGGTTTTATATAACTTTTATAGACTTTTTCCGAGCGACACGGTGACTCGGTGGGTAGCACCGCTGCCTCACAGCACAAAGATCCCGGGTTCAATCCAATCCAAATGGCCTAGCGACCTAGGTTCTTTCTGTGTGGAGTCTGCATGTCCTTCCTGTGTCTGTGTGGGTTTACTCTGGGTACTCCGGTTTCCTCTCTCAGTCCAAACACAGGCATTAGATTAATTAATTACTCTAAATTGCCATTATAAACAAACAAGACTTTTTACATTGTTTAATTAAAAACACAATGAATTGTCTAAAATGTTGCCTAACAAGCAATTTGAATTGCCTGCATGACTAGTAAAAATATTTTGAAGGGTCCTTGGTAACAGTTTGATTAGTCTATGGTATTGACGTGATCTCAAATCTTTCCAATGGAATGGCACTGAATTAAGGCTGGCACAAAGATTTTCCAGCTGCTGTTGATTGCGCGCACACACACACACATATACACACAGCCCCATTCTAAGATGATCTGCTTATATATTCATACTCCGTGTCTGTAATAAGATACCGTACTGACTATGTAAATTTCCATGAGCTGTTTTTATTAGGCTTTTTTATTATTATTATTATTTATACTACTGCTACTACTAAAAATGGCCATTAGCCATACATTCAGCATCAACACAGACATATCAAGCCGGCTGTTATTGTTGTTGGTAGTGTAGTTCTGTAATGTCGGTTGTACACCATTTAAAATGCAGAGAGCTTGCTGAAGCTTCCAGATCATCGTAATGACAATTAACATTTTAATAAAGGCTAGGTTAAATATCTGTGTCTGTGTTTCTCCAGGCCGTGCTAGAGATCCACAGACGTTCCTTGGAGTGAATACAGACGAAGAGGACAATATGAGTAAGAGAGGGTTCAGCTAAATACTTATTGGTCCTGTTTCGTTTGTATTAAGCATGTCTTGACATTCACTTCAGCAATATATCGTACAGAACTATATTAGTGGACTGACATGGGATATCCAGGCAAATGCTGTTGATAATATTTTGGTAATCAGAACATAAATTTACCCCTTGAGTGAATGGTTACTGCACACGATTGTCTGTGACAGATTGGCTCTGTCCCACAAATGCATTACTCATTGTTTTCAGTCATATGAGGTCATTTAAACACTCATTATGTTTGAGTTTTCAGCTTTAGCCACTATTTATTTTTCTTTTCTGTTAATAAAACTCTATATTTTGAGGAAACTTTTTGGTGGTAGCCCATCATCCTGAGATCCAGCTGTTCTTGCTAAGTCAGGTGTCACATTCAAGATCAGCTGTAAGCCGCTGTGGATAAGGGCGTCTGCTAAATGCCGTAAATGTAATTTTAAGATTGGCTGGGTGGGGGGCAGATGAGGTGGTAAACTGGTGGCTGAACAGCTGGGTTAAAACGTGATAATAATTAAAAAAATGTATGTAATGCATGTTTTTAGGGCACAGTGAAAATTTGCCAGCCCATCACCACAACGATCTGTCTTCAGGTCCAGGTTGTGCATTTGGCCTAGGTTAGCTGTTGCCGAAATATGATTGGTGGTGTCGAGAGGCCGGGTGAGGGATAATTCCCCAGAGCCCTGCGAATTACCGGTGGCCCATTCAGGGTTACATACCCATATCTACCCTGTGCAACACCCCCAGATAAAATTAGGAAAATAAATACAGTCTTTTTTGCTTGCAGTTGTTAGGGATTGTCACAGCAGACCATCCACTAATTATGTATGATGATGTAGAAAGGCTTGGGAACGGCACCTTCCTTTTTTTTATTGGATCTACTTCTGCAAGCCCCAACTGGAATTTAACCCAAGGCCTGAGCCACTGAAGCTGCAAAACTAAGGGCTCATCTATATGCATAGTGTCTCCCAGTGAAAGATAATAACAAAAGGAAATGATCCTGTCATGGTGATTTGACAGTTATTTGTCGTATTAATTACCTTATTTGTTTATTCAGAGGTTTAATTTATTTTCCTGAGCAAGACAGTGACAAAACGTGGACTTCTCTTTCCTTTATACTCTGTCATATCTTCCCTTTTAGTCAACCTTTTACTTTTCTTCTCAAGCACCAAACTGAGTAAACTAACGAGCTTTTGCTGCAGGATGTTATAAATGAGAATTTACACTCAGCTTTACTAACTGGCTCTGATTTGAGTTTCTTTGAGAAAGTAATTAGTTATTCATGCGTATTGTTTATTATTAACTTTATTATTTGCTTTTTTGAAACTGTTGTTTCTTTTACTTTTTAGGGAATAGGGAAATGTGGCTTCATGGACCTAGTTGATGTTTAAACATGGGTTAAGAGGTTAAAGGGGCTACTAAAACACTTTTGAAACTGGAAATAGTTTTTCTTTGTCAGAGAGTGTTGTAGTGTAGACGGTCCAGCATTTACAGTTATTTTTTTTAGCTTGTTTTTGTAGCTATACAAAGAAGCGTGGTATTCTAAAGGGCAACAATTGTAGGTCTGTACAGATGGTCCAATAACCAGAGAAATTAACACTAAAGACCACGGTGGTTTGTTGAATGTCATGCCTTACCGTTCGTTTTTTAAAATAACTCACTTCATCTTGATCCGGTTAAAAAAGCAGAGTTCATCCTATGTCTGAATTTTACATTTACAAGATCCTGCATCAAAGGCATTGTAAGTTGCTCTCTCTGGGCATCGCAGGTTCATGTGGCACAGATGTTAAAGAGAACCGCAATCTGGACAACCTTTCATCCAAGGTGGGACTGGGCCAGGGGCTACAAACACCCAATGGGAACTTACCGCTTGGCACAAACCGCAAGCGGCCTTTGGAGGAAGGCAACAGAGGTCACTCCCACTCCAAATTTCGGCCTAAGAGGCGCAAGAAAGCACCAGGTCTGGTGTTGCCGAAGAACGCGCTGATGCAGCTGAAAGAGATTAAACCAGGCCTCCAGTACAGACTTCTGTCCCAGACAGGGCCGGTGCATGCTCCTGTCTTTGCCATGAGCGTGGAGGTCAACGGCCAGCGCTTTGAAGGCACAGGGCCTACAAAGAAAAAGGCTAAGCTGAATGCAGCGGAGCAGGCGTTACGCTCCTTTGTCCAGTTCCCAAATGCATGTGAGGCTCACGTGGCCATGGGCCGTACAGTCAGCATCAACACAGACTTCACTTCAGACCAAGCCGACTTCCCAGATGCCCTTTTTAACGGATTTGAAACCGCCCATTTACCCAGTGCCAACGGCTTGCTCCGCCCTCCAAACGAGAACCCACTGCCAGTACAGCCATCCCAGCAAGTACACATGAGTCATGGCAAGAATGCAGTGATGATTCTGAATGAACTGCGGCCTGGTCTCAAATATGAGTTTGTGGCCGAGAGTGGAGAGAGCCACGCTAAGAACTTTGTTATGGCCGTGACGGTGGACTCGCAGCTTTTTCAAGGGTCAGGGCGGAATAAGAAGTTGGCAAAGGCACGGGCAGCTCAGGCAGCACTTTCAGGCCTCTTCAACATGCAGCTGGACCAAACACCATCTAGACAACCAATACCAAGAGACGGTCTACAGTTACATCTGCCACAGGTGAGTTTAGCAGACTTTAACGGTCAGTGATAAAGTAACTTAGAAATGGAACCAATATTCTAACCATACAATGTAGCTACTGATTGTCCAATAGCTCCTCCTAAATGTAATAGAATTAATATGAATGCAAATGTGGGCATTACCTTGCTGAGGTGAACACAGTCACTGGATCCCTTGTGTCTGGGATGGAACCCGTTGTCAAGATGTTTCACAGCTCAAACTGGAAGAACGTAACTAAGAAACAGATTAGTGATGAAAGCACATCTTGTCCTCTAGCCAGCCGGGGTTTGGGATTGTACACAACTGCAAAGGCATCTTGTCCTCAGGCCACCATGAGGGGACCATACTATGTTGTTTATAAGCTTGAGGCAGACACCGTTTGGGATGCAGATCAGGGTGGCTGTGCGTTTGGAACCAGTGCCCCACTGACCATGCTGTTTATTAACCCTTCCACTTGTTCCCGGTGGTTTCCTGAAGGTGTTAGCCCTTTTGTGGTTACAAAACCTGGTTCCCTTTGTGTCAACCACTTTATCTCCAGTCATCCTTGTAGGAGCAGAAATGGACCTTCCATGTCCTGTCTCTATGACATCATTGCCTGTTGGTCTGTGTTCACCTTGTCATTGATTCCTCCATCCTTTCGAAAGTTCCACTAGTTCCTGGGGTTAGATCAGTAGCACATGCCTGATCACTGGTGTACGCAATTCTTTTATTAAAATTTGCTCAAAAATAAATGTATCCTCAGCAATTCCTTTATAGACGGCTGTATAAAAATAAATGTGTAAGCCATCCATTATAGAGAAGAGCTCCATTCTGCCATGCCGTATTTCACTTATAGCGGACTTTTGATTGACTGTGTACCTCTGTTAATAGTATTTCTACAGCCTGATATTTATTGAATAAATTCCTCACATCGCTTGGTTTGTTGATCTGACATTCATCCCCATTATACCCCTGCCAGTCTTCATTAGCGTGATATTAATTAAATCAGAATGTAATTGTAATTGAGGCAGCTTTGAAAGCAAGTCAGACTTTCAGCCCTTAATCTTTCTGTTTGTGCGCCGTATTTATTTACACATCTTATAATCCGGTGTCCGTAATCCTGCTGTTTTACCCACGATAAGGAAGCATAGAAATGAACTAATCTTAATTAACATCAGAGACAACAGAGAACTGCTTAACCAAGAAATGCATCACTGTCACCTTCCTGTCTGGATCTGCTGTGTGTGGTTGAGAAATCCTCTGTAAGCCAGTGTTTATATTCATATCAGGCTCAGAGCTGAATTGTAAAGATGGGTTTGTTCTTCAGGTCCTGGCTGACGCTGTGTCTCGACTGGTGGTTGAGAAATTTAGTGAGCTGACGGACAACTTCACGTCTCCTCACGCACGTCGGAAAGTCCTGGCTGGAGTCGTTATGACAACAGGTAAAGGCACATGTCCAGTACGTTCAAAATGAATCTGATCAGTCAGAAATTTTCATGTGTGCAAGAGGGATTTTTGAGTGCAGTTCCGTTTGTAATACAAACCAATATTATTTTTTTAGTTTAGGTGTAAGTAGATACAGTTTTATGCCTGCTAAAGTCATTGTGGTTTATTTTAGTTACTTATCATTTATTCATTTCATAAATGCAGATTTATTGGGAATGAAATGAAATAATCCTTCTGATTTTTTTAGGAACGGATGTGAAGGACGCACAAGTGATTTGTGTTTCCACGGGAACCAAGTGCATCAATGGTGAGTACATGAGTGACCGAGGTCTGGCTCTGAATGACTGTCATGCGGAGATCATTGCACGTCGCTCGCTAATCAGATTCCTGTACAGTCAGCTGGAGTACTTCCTCAGGTGAGTCATCTCACACATGTGCGCGCACACACACACACACACGCATATCAAAAATTCATTTATTGTATATGTGAGTAAATAAACTACACCTGGATCTTGCTTAGATCACTGACGTCCTCAACAGTTGCCAGCTTGTTGTTCCTACAGTCGTCGTCCATTTTAACTTTTCCATTTACCATACAGAGGCGATTTGTTTCTCTATATTCAGTGGTACTTCGGTTCTTGTTAATTTGTTCCAGAAGATTTGTTAAGTACCCAAAATGTCGAGTAGTAAACACAATTTTTCCAGAAGGAATAATGTAAAGTGAATCAGTTCAAGACCCCCAGAAGATCCACATTGTAGAAGATATTATATGCATTAATGGAGTTATGTAGTACAGATGCTGCCTGATATACGATGAAGATATTATCTACACAAATCCCATCATAAGTTTAATATCATCTATATTCTATCATAGCGGAGCCAATTACACGTGAACACTTTACATTAATATACAGGGTGAGTCAAAAGTCACAGGACATCCTTTTATAAAGGGAAGATGCCATATCTAAATACTCCAGGAAGCAATGGATTAGGACTATCTTTTAGGCCATGTCTGGAACATGGGCACAATCTTGAAAGCCGCCATATTGGATCGAGGACAAGGTTTTCCAATGGGTAGATGGTCATATAGCATATCAATGAAAACCAGAATTGTCTCAGAAAACGCTTGCCATAATCAAAAATCAGAAATAATAAGAAATCTGAAATATCTCTTATTGTTCAAAAGTTATCAACATAGAAAGTTCAAAACTCCACAGGTAATTTAAGGTGGAATTGACGATTCTGATGTCCAGGGAACGAAAGCACTGTTGCGTCCCTGATAGCTAAATTCAGAGAAACCGGGACTGTGGACGAAAAGCACGTAGTGGACTGTTTTCAGTCCAGCTGTGACGCTGTGTTTAAAATCTCCAGCAGGACTGCTTTGCCTGATTTACTAATACCAGCATTGCACACACTAACATTAACACACCACCACCCCATCAGTGTCACTGCAGTGCCGAGAATGATCAACCACCCAAATAGTACCTGACCCCTGCTGGTCCTGTGAGGGTCCTGGCCATTAGAGAACAGACTATGTAGAGAATGACATAGTCTACAGTATATAATTGTAGAACTGCAGAGTGAATCTGTATGGTAAGTGGAACTGCTAAAAAGGACATTGAGTGTAGAAACAAGGGGGTGTACCAAGTGATTGATGAGTACATAGTAAATAACCGGTAAATACATGCGTGTGCCGAACATGCTAAACTTCCATGCTCCACAGCTCATGTGTCTGTGCCATTTCTGTGACTGTGCATGTATGCAGTAACAATTCTGAGGATCAGGAAAGGTCCATATTCAAGACGTGTGAACAGAATGGCTACCAACTGAAAGACGGAGTTCAATTCCACCTGTACATCAGCACCTCCCCCTGTGGAGACGCTCGCATCTTTTCCCCACATGAGGCTGCTGTTGAAGGTGTGCCATTGTGTTTCAGCACATTCACTTTACACATTCACTAATCACATTATCTAATATAGTTTTGGGCAGATGAAGATATTATCTACACAAATCCCATCATAAGTTACAGAAATCAGGAACTGCATTAGTTTAATATCATCTACATTTAGCCAATTACACGTTAACACTTTAAATTCATCCACAGGGTGAGTCAAAGGTCACAGGACACCCTTTTATTTTAAAAATTAAATGCCATATTAAATACCCCAGGAAGCAAAGAGTGAGGACTCGTATCTTATAGGCCATGTCTGGAACATGAGCACAATCTTGAAAGGCGCCATATTGGATCGAGGGCAAGTTTTTCCAATGGGTAGATGGATAATTGTTTTATCTTGTTTGCTGAATCACTTCAACATTTCTGTAGGACATACTGTATCTGGCAGGCTGAACTGCCATGATTACCTTATTATGTTTATTAGATGCTTGTATTTAAAAAACAGCTTCTACAATACAACACACAATCTTGGGTGTCATGAGGTGGCTTGTGGTTGGGTGTTTGTGATGGAACGTGCTGTCACAAAGGATCAAGACAAGCATATAAGAAAGTGTTTGGATTTGTTTACTGCCAGTGCACCTCCCTAATTGCTGGAAGGCACCATCAGGATCTGAATCTGGGTCCCAACTCCCATCCTTATTGTTCTAGTGTCTTATAGTGTACTCGCACTAGGTGATCTGTACTGTGCACAAAGCTTGTTTGACCCCCAAGGTGCATTTCGTTTAACAAATCTGATCAAATCTGATCCCTCTGTGCTCAGGCTCACTTGTGAAAATGTGGGTTTAGATGCTTGAGCATAGAAAACAACATCAGCTGCCTCTGTGTCTCCTACGTGCCTCACAAGAAGCTGAAAATCGCAGTGTTGCAGAATTTATAAATCTGTAAGGTGTGTGGGACCTCCACCAAAAACAGCAGAATTGTGATAACCATTAAAATGGCCTTTATACAATACAGCACTATGTTATTAATAATTTAGCCCTAATTAATGTATTAAGTACTTCTAACAGCAAGTGTACTAAAATATCCCTTAATGAAATGTCCCCTGATTTTTGTGAGCAGTATAGAAGCATCTATGTGCACTTGCTATGAATGTAGCCAGTCTCAGGTGTCTTAGGTGGAAACTTTGTTTCCTGATGCAGATCAGGGTGACAGGCACCCGAACAGAAAAGCCAGAGGGCAGCTTCGTACCAAGATCGAGTCGGGCGAAGGCACAATCCCAGTGCGCTCCAGCAACACCATCCAGACTTGGGACGGAGTCCTGCAAGGCGAGAGACTGCTCACGATGTCCTGCAGTGACAAAATCGCCAGGTATGACATCACTAACTGATGTATTATCATTATGAAACAGTAGGTTTTTGCTTTATTAACTTTAGGCTCAAAAGCAGCAAATCTTTATACTGTTTAAACCTTTTAACTCTGTACATCACAGTTTTTGTAATATCATGGTGTCTTTGTAGCTATTTATGTATTTTAATAATTAGGGATAACAGAAAAGGCAGAACAAAAGGCTCTCCAAAATACAAAACGCAAAAGGGGAAATACGCAGCTGTAGTGCGTCCCGAATAGGAATGTGCACGAGTTGGCGGTGTTGGCGGAGTGAGGCAAAACCTCGGGAAACCCAGATATTTCCCCAACCAGCTACGTTACCTCAGGGGTTTCCCCCTTACTCATTCGTCGGTAATGAAAGCCCCGGGATGTCACCGACTAAGTGTTGAAAGTGCATATGAATAGCGATCGCTGCCCTGCATACGTTGCGTCACGAGCGAGAGACCAAACGTACTGTGTGTAACGACGTGACCACGAACAACGCTAGGACCCGCACTTAAGTAACGGGAGCTCCCGGTGTTCGTCATCACGTCGCCAATTAAACACCAGATATAAACCGCCTCACCGAATGCTTGTAATGGCGGGGGCATGAGCACGAGGTAGGAACCCTAACAAATACTACTTACAATAGGGCACGTACATACACTTAACAAACAGCATTTACACTGTGGTACAAATAAGTAGCATAAAGTCATCCACACAACCAAATGTTAACACATTTACAACAGTCTCTAGTCCAAACAGATCTGTAAATAATTACACAAACAGAAATGAGAGGTTTCTGCTCTTAAACTTAACTCCCACCTCTGCTTGTGCAGCTGCAGCTTTGATTGGAAGTGACCAGCTGTTTACAGACACAACCTCCAGAGCCAAAGACAGAGCCAATTTAAATTTTATTAATTAGTATATGGGGCAACAGAGTGGCTTGGTGGGTAGCACCACTGGCCAGAAGGTCCTGGGTTCAATCTCAGGTTGGAGTGGCCTGGGTCCTTTCTGTGTGGAGTCTGCACTGGTTTAGCCCGGGTCCTCCGGTAAATAGTCCAAAAACATGTGCGTTTGGTTAACTGATGTCTCTAAAGTGTGTGCCCTGTGATGGATTGGCAGCCTGTAACTAATCGGCTATATGTAACTACACATTTGCTAGAGTATGTAACAGAATAAGCATAGGGAAAAAGATTTTAAAAAGCCGGGAATGTCCACTAGCGTATTTGATGTGAGATGAACATCTCACCAGTGTTGAATTCTTTTAGTGAAAGCTGATACCGCTGAACAGGGCAGCTTCAGGACAGGACGCTGAAAAATGTAGTGTAATGCTAATAGCTCACAACGCCCGGGGCTACATGGAGCCACTCGTATTGTTATTTTTGTATTGTTGTCCTTTAGAAGCGTGGGGAGAGAAGCTCTTTTTTCTATGAGACAACAGCCTGCCCACAGAGAAGGGGAGGAGACACACTGTATGCAATCATTTATCAGCGAGGAGAGAAATACGGAGGCGAGAATGATAGCGGTGTCATCGCACAGTGCAGATAACATGATTAGCTTCGGCTGTGATTCATCAGGCACTCCGTTACCGCTCTTCCCGCTGGGGTGCACCACAAACTGCTTCTTCTTTTATTACCTCGACACACTACGCTCACTTCCACTTCTATCACTAATATCTTTATCTGCTCACACTCACAGATCAAGGCTGCCAGCCGGAACGCTACTCACACTCCAAAAGCGGATGGGAAGAATCACAAAATCTGAGTTTCGCGTGGGTTTGGACGCTAAAATACAAGCGAGAGGAAGAAGACCAAGAATAAACGGTCTACCTTCATCGTTTGGTCATTAGGAGATGATGTGCTTCCAAGGACTTCCCACTGAGGGCTCATTTTATAATCCATTTTGTTTTAAAATGCCTTTTATTTATTTTTTTACCAAT
Organism: Parotocinclus maculicauda; assembly: GCA_034780255.1. Lineage (NCBI taxonomy): Eukaryota > Metazoa > Chordata > Actinopteri > Siluriformes > Loricariidae > Parotocinclus > Parotocinclus maculicauda. Next base: position 14,571 of record JAUZSU010148403.1, read on the forward strand.
TTAAATTGTATTATTGATTTATTATTGATATTATTATTGAATATTAATTTTGCTATAACATAATACACTTTTAAGTATTTATTTAATTAACATCTAGGCCACCCATAGAGGACGGGTCCTCCCAAGGTTTCTTCCGTCTACATTCAGGGAGTTTTTCCTTGCCACTGTCGCCCAATATATTTCAAGGAGGGGAAGCTCAATTTCGGCCTACATCATAAAATGATTCGCTCATTTCGCTGTCAATCAAAAAGGGATT
>JAUZSU010148414.1:0-14826 GCA_034780255.1 Parotocinclus maculicauda
TTGTGCCCCAATATGTTTTGTGTTTTCTGGGTTTGTGCTCCAATAGGTTTTGTGTTTTCTGGGTTTGTGCTCCAGTAAGTTTTGTGTTTTCTGGGTTTGTACGCTAATAGGTTTTGTGTTTTCTGGGTTTGTGCCCCAATATGTTTTGTGTTTTCTGGGTTTGTGCTCCAATAGGTTTTGTGTTTTCTGGGTTTGTGCTCCAGTAGGTTTTGTGTTTTCTGGGTTTGTGCTCCAATAGGTTTTGTGTTTTCTGGGTTTGTGCGCTAATAGGTTTTGTGTTTTCTGGGTTTGTGCCCCAATAGGTTTTGTGTTTTCAGGGCTTGTGCTCCAATAGGTTTTGTGCTCCAAAATGTTTGGACACATATGTGTCTAAGTGTGTGTGTGTATTATGCGTGTGTATTTTGTATTAGTTTGTATATTGTCTATGATTGTACACCTTGATTACAATATTCCATTTATAGGCTACTCTATACATGCACTTGGAAGTAGATCTCCACCCTCTTTATCCCTGAGAGAACAGGACGCTTGGCTTTCAGGTTCAACATCTCATATGAAAGCTGTTCTGGAGTGGGGGGGGGGGGTGAGCCTACTCCTTCTCAGCTCTTAGATATTCATGTATTTTATTTTATGGCTTTCCATTAGTTTGTCCACCCCTTACCTATCGGGTAGTGAGTATGGCAGCATTATCGTACGAGGTGCGTGTCCCAGTACAGGCGACATCAGCACAGCCGTCCAAAAATAAACAGACATGCTTTGATTGAGAAAAATGAAAAAGTGCCCCGGCCCCAGAGAGACTAAAGGAGGAAGAACGAAAGAGAAGGACAGAGAGAAAAGAGAGGGACATGAGCGCCTTAGTGTAGAGAGCTTTTAATCGACATGGCTAAATTAGCACACACACACACACACACACACACGTATCCTACGTTTAGTCCATAAAATCCATGAACAGCTTAAATACACAATAAAAATGTCTGGGAAATATGACAATACGTGAATAATTCTACAAATTACAACCCCAGATCAGAAAAACAGTCAAAAATTTATGAAATAAGAAAATAACACACAGTCACTGAATTGCTTTTGCCAATAAAAATCCATTCCTGCATTACAGGCCAATAAACATGTTCCATTAAAAGTTGGGACGGGGCGATTCAGGTCTAACCATGGGCTTATCATGATTTAGTCCAAAAGCAGCATCCATGAAAAGAGTGTTTGAGGTGTAAAGATGGGCAGAAGAACTCCAGTTTGTTTACAAATGCATAAGAAAATGATTCAAATGTTTAAAAATAATGTTCCTCAAACAAAGATTAGAAGGGATTTTCATATTTCTCCCTCTACAAACCATAATATCATTAAACGATTCAGAATCTGAAGGTATTTTTTGGGCATAAAGGCTAAGGGGACAAGCCTAATCTGAAGAGGGGTGATCGCTGTCCGCTCCCTCGGACGGCACTGCATGGGTAAGGGATTACTTTATCAAACCTTTATTAAGCTCTACAATACAGAGTTACATTCATAAATACCACTTAAAACTTTACTGTACTAAAAACAAGCCTCGTGTTAACCATGCCCAGAAGCTCCGCCCACTTCTCTGGGCTCAGAGGCATCTAGGATGGACCATGACCACAGAAACAGGGATTGTACTCAGACCAATAAGGATTCCAGATCTTTCTGGACCAAAGATGATAAAGGGACCATCCAGCTGTTATGTGGCTCTATCATGATACGGGGTCGGGTCAGGGCCCTCGGTAAAGGTCATTTACACTTCTGTGATGCAGCATTAATGCAGAAAAAGATTTTAAAGAAACCTTAGCTGCCTTCAGGACGTCATCTTGTACGAGAACGTCCATGCGTTTTCAGCCAAGCAATGCAAAATCACAATCACAGGTACAAATTGGCCTTTCTTTAGGGAGGGGCGATAAATGGAGGGGATCATCACCACAGTGCTAGAACAATAACTGGATTCCCTTTTTTTTTTTTGGTCGTTTTTGTTTGTTTATTAGGTTTTTGTGGTCATTTTGTGGTTTTATATACACTTTTGTGCTTTTTTTGTAGGTTTTTTGTACTTCTTTTAATTTTCTGTGGTTGTTTGTTCTCCTGCATCTACACCCAGTGTATTTTGGGCCGACACACCACATGTGTGAACTAAAGGTGTGAGGATCAGGCGGCAGAGAGACACGATACCGAACCTTTACTGCAACAAGTACAACTTTCTGCACCCATTTTGGTTTAATAGCCATATTATGTTAACATTTGATACTTTTAGTGTTACATCTGTTAGTATTTCAGGCTAATCTTGGTAATATGTCAAGTTTGTCATCAATTCTAAAGGCCTCGGTTTGACTTAATTACCGTTATGTTCCACGGCAACAGTTTTCTATGCTTGTGCCAGGGAAACATTTTATCAGCCCAGTGCAGTCACTTATTTTAAAGGAAGGCTTACAAAGGATTTTATTGTAAAATCGATAAAGTAAAGCAGTTACTCTCATTTTTTATCATGGATTAAATCTGAATTTTTATTACTAATATTTTTATTAATATATAAATGTTTTAAATCTCTGCAGAGACGAATAACTACTGATTATTAATCAATACTAATAATCAATACTAACTATTATTATTATTATTATTATTATTATTATTAATATTATTATTAATATTATTTTTATTATAGCTATTGAATTATTTGTAAAAATTTTTTATTAGTTATTAAATATTAATCAAACATTTTTTTTTTGGTAGAACTATACCACATTAGCACTACTTGCGATGAAACACATGGCTGTACGCACTCGTCAGCTATCTTCATAAATATTTCATTCATATTTGTCGTTGTGTGAATGGAACTGTGAATGCATATGCATGTGTGTGTGTGTGTGTCCACTGTTTTTCTCCTTATAATTAAATCTCACCAGATTTCCTGCTAATCATAAGAGTAAATCGCTCGCGCATTCATCTCTCCGATAGAAGCGAAAATAAGGGCTGAAAATAACTCAGAAAGGCGCGAGAACATGGTAAAAAGTGAAAGCTCTAAAAACCTGGCAACATAAACCAGACCAGAAAAGTTGCAGAGCGCATTTGATCAGAAGTCTGATATCTGTAAGAGGCAGGTTCGTGTTACACTGCTGTACATTTGCAGGTTTGTTTGTTTGTCAGCGTGTGTTTGTCCCGCATCCACATAAACGTGTGTGTGTGTGTGCTGACCAAGCTAAACGGCCCTGTGAGTTGGGGATTGGGTTTACACAAAAGGCCTACTGTTAGAGACAGCTAAAGCGGAGGCAGTTACTGTACCTTTCAAAACTAATATGTAACCATATCTGCTTTAAAAGGACGATTCATATTACTGTGAAAGCTGGGGGAAAGTTTTTCCCATCTCTCAGACGCCTGCAGGAAACTCGAGTCTCATCCTAATGGCCCTCAATTAGAAGGTAGCCTTTTGTCGCGTCATGATAAAAAAAGAGAGATGGCACATCATTTTTTTGCAATGATGTGAAACATCTTCAGCTTTTTTGACAGCACAAGGGCGCTTATTGTTCTTTACGGGGACTCAAAGGTCATTTTGTACATGGCTCGACGGACAAGGGCAGCACTGAACGAAAATTAGGTTATACGTGATCAACTCGCTTATTAATCTGATTAAAATGGATTCCCTTTGCTTCCCATTCAGAAGGAAGAAGGAGAAACAAGAGCAAAAGAGGAAAACAAGGAAAGATTTTGTGTAAAGCAAAAAGGGCGGTTTTGAACACTGCACAGCAATGCGTTGCTGAAAAATAAGATATGTATTTGCAGCATCTGTGTCCTTGCAGCGTCGCCTCGTGCAGGTAACCTTTTTCTAATCCTGATTAAATTACTGCAATTAGAACGAGAGCTCACCCAGCTCCCCCCATATTCCCCTAATAAACAATGCACCATTCTAAATCCAGTCGACAGGATTTGCACGGAACAATGCGCCTGTGCTTGCTATTTATTTCCAGCCCTACAGAGGAATTAAGTGCATTTTTAACAGCTAATGGTATAATGCTTTTTGGCTTATTTCTATATGCATTTATTCCCCCATCCGTTCTTCTGAGCAACTTTATTCCCTTTCCTCCGTTTGATGTTCGAATCAAACGTTTCTTATTGGACAAGCTTTTTTTTGTGTGTGTGTGTGTGTGTGTGTGTGTTTTCTTTTCCGTCTCCACAGCCAGTACATGGAAGAGGCACAAGACACATTTGTCTGTAATTGCTGCACTACCTCTGGAAACACAGCCCTGCCACACGGCTGCTTCGCCTGTTTGTTTTGTTTTATTAACTTCGCGCTGTCGTGCGCCATTGAAGTGGAATAAAAGACAAAATAAAAGTTGACACTCTCGCGTTTTTTAGACTATGTTCCCGCACCCTCGCCTGCGCCCGCGCATTGAAGTCAGGGCGTATTCGCTCATTACTGTTTGGCATACAGTGTGCGGGTGTGATTATTTTACGCGTTTGTGCGTGTGTGTGTATGTGTGTGTGTGCGTGTACCAGGTGTACCTCTGCACAAGTGTAATTTTATCAGAACAAGCCCTCTGAGAGTGCATCCTTAGATGTGAGGGAGCCTCAGGAGGAAGCCGCGCGTTGCGAGGGGAAAAATAAGGGCTGTTGAATTCCAGCACGCCCGCCCCACCAGGTGCCTGCGTTAAGGCCTAAGTTAATGTGCGTTACAGAAACGAGACTGACGTACACACATGCATACTTCACGTCTCCCGACGCCGCCAGAAGCCTTTTCTCTCCCGTAATATCATGAATAGCGTAATTGTTTTGCTGTCATTAGCACTGAATACTGCCTCTCCTTTCTGTTTTAGCGCGCAACCTGATACTTTATTCATCCCGCTTTTTTTGTTGCTTGACAGAAACGATGAAGCCTATATCATCAAGGTATTAGACAGAACTAGAGAGAGAGAGAAAGACAGCGCGAGAGATGAAGATTATGAAACCTTTTCAAAGGCTTTCACCGTCCCAGCAGAAACTGATATCAGGGGAAATTAGCAAGGGAAAAATATTTTTAGAGATCGCACATATGCGGAGGGAGCGCAACAGGTAGCATGCACTGCACTTGACAACAGCTATTACAATTAATTGCCCTTTGGAAGTGGTATTTGCTCGGCGGACTGACAGGGCGCCAATTCACCTTGGTGCTAGTTAAAGCGGTAACGTCAAACATGTGAAATAGCGCCCTGCTTTCGTCCTGCCTCGCACTCTGATGAGACGTAATGAGATACGGGTCCAAACCGAGATTCAGAGGTCGCTTCTTCATGGTTCCCTTTAGTAATACAGTGGTACCTCGGTATTCAACGTTAGAGGAAATGCTTCGAATTAAGAGATTTGTTTTCTCATAATGAATAAAGTAAATGGAATAAATCGCTGTGTGAATAAATCAATAAATCCATTATAAGGCCTACGAGAGGAATGTCTGTTAGCCCACCCAATATGACCCAAGAAAAACACCACGTAAGTACAGCGGTACTTTGGTTCTGGACCATTTCAGAATTAGTCGTTTGCTCGGTACTTGGCACAGTTGCTTCAACTTGCATGAGTTGAACAGTTGAATCTCGAGTTACGATTCAGTGAGTCAGTGATTCATATTCACAAAATCTCTTTCTCAGTGCAGATATCTGCTGTGTTTTATTGTGCTTTTCTTTAGTTTTACATCTACAGTACAGTACTTGTAGTGTACATAAGTCCCCCTGGGTCCTGAGTGGTTGATGATTATAGCAAACCAAAAGGGAAACAGGAACAGGAGTTCTTCGGTTCACTTTCTAACTGAGCAGTTAGAATAAGCAGCTAGCAATTTACCAGTCAAGTATGTGTTTTGCTTTTACTTTTCACTTGTAATCCATTACTCAGCATATTAAATGACATTTTTCAACACTTTATTATAAATTTGCTTTGCTTGAATGATTTCTACCAACTGTAGGTTATTGTAAGTGTTTTAAACATGAACTTAAGTATCATTTCTTATCACTACTCTGTTATGATCCAGTATAGATTATATTAAACTCATCAGTTAATGATCTATTTATATATGATGGATTTATCTAACATTTCACCATTGTAAATCAGGAAGCTCCTCAACAATTAACTCCATTAATACATAGACTAACTTATACAGGAGGGATTTACTGGGGATCTGGAACATATTCCGTCAACTTACATTAATCCTTAGGGGAAATTTGTTCTGTACTAGTTGCTTTCGAAAGCCTGCAAGCCTCCTGGAACTAATTAACGATGAGAACCGAGGTAACGCTGTACATATGAAGTTCACTGTGCTGTGCATCTTTCTGAAATCGTACGCGTGCTCGGGTCCCGGACCTCACACATGCCCTTTACTTAAAGGCCTAAATCATTGTCTAAGGGTGAAATAAAAGCAGAAATTTTGCTGTTTTTCTATTAAGGGTAACTAAGGGTTAGGAAATCTGATTCAATCTTCCAGTCCTCAACAAGACCATGAAGGGATCATGAAAAAAAACAATCCCACCAGTCCAGAGTACAGATATTGGACCTCGCTGACCCGTGGGCCACTCACATCAGTGCTGCACCGCTCATCGGCACAGTCTCTGCAGTAAGGCCGAGCTGTGGCTGTGCAGATGCTAGCATGCTAACACGAGCCACATTACAGCTAATTAGCCGCCTGATGAGGACACTATTACTGGCAATTACCAAGTCGCATCCTAGCACGGCGTTTTAAGTCGTCGTATTTCTTCTCACCATGAGGGAGATGACAGTGAGAAGCGGCTGGAAAAATAAAAACAACAACAAAGAGGCAATCCGAAGATATCTGTTTTGACTCTCGGCACTCGCTCGCTTTCTCTCTCTCTTTAACAGCTTTACTAGTCTGTGAATTAGGAGAGTGTAGTAATTACTGGGTAGCAAATTGAGAAAGCCATTAAGATGACAAGATGCAATAATGCAGTTGTGCGTTTGTGTGTATAATTCAATTTGTGTACCTGTGGGGTTCTTCTTCTTTACACTGTTACCGTGCGGTATTTGATATTTGTTACTGAGTTACTGCAAATTTATTGGATGTCTAGTGTGACAGAAAGTGAGCGATTACGAGCGCAGATGTCAAACGGCCTTACGAGTGCATTTAGGCAGTAATTGCAAAAAAGTTCTGCGTGTAATTAGGTAGAGCTGCAAGAAAAAGTTTGTGAACCTTTCAACGTTTCTGCACTGGCTACCTCGTGAGGAGTCTGAGGGTAGAGATATAATTAACTTAAACTGATAACAACTGCAGGCTTTAAGAGGATTGAGACATGGGTTCTAGAAGTACCCTGGCAAAATAATAGGTGTGTAACAATTCCCTCTGATCAGTTAAATTAGAATGACAATACTGAGTTCACAATTAGATTTTTTCAGGTTTATTGATTTTACATTTGATAAAAGGTGTTCATTTTTTTCTTAAAATTGTAAACAAAATTAGATAAAAGATTTATTACTATGTGTTTTTTTTTCCTTTTTATGTGTAGTTTTCTTGTATAAAAATGTAAATAGTCATAAATAATATTTTATCCCCTGCAATTAAAAGCAAAAAGAAGTCTCACCGGGAACAGGATATGCGTGTGAGTGTGATGTACAATAAAAAAAAAAAGAAAAAATTAATGAACTAGAATGAGGCACTTTTTTGCACCCCTAATAAATATATGACCACAACAATAACACTTTAAAAAATGCTGTGCTCCGTGGGACACTAACAACACACCAACACTAAAGCATGGTGGAGGGAGCATCACAGACTGAGGATGTTCCACTGAGTTTGACAGTATATGTCAAAGGGAGTGGATCCCAGTCAGGGCACTGCAACAACAAGTTCTGCCAAGCCCTTTGTTAGACTGGCATCCTGTTTAGGGTCAATATGTATTTTAAGTCATTTGGATGGGATGCTTTTGCACCTTACTCATTAAGCGGCAATGCAGAAACACCGTAAATGTTAAAGTTAATTCTTTGCAGAGGTTTCTTTAGCTTTTCATTCAGAAAATCAACAAAGCTAGATTTTCATTCATGGTGCACAAACTTATGCCCGGGACTTTACAGTACATTATGCCTTAAACATGCGTGTGAGTGCACGCACAAGCCACACGCCTCTTCATTCTCACTTCTAGGTGCGAGGAGGAGGAACGTACAGGAGGATCTGAACGGCGCCTCTGATCCGTTGCATCTGTGAACGCACTCTGCCTGGCGCAGGCACCATATGTTATTAATTATCAAAATGGCTTTAGAGAACCTGTTCAGAGGGACACCCATATGAGCCTTTTAGTACCACGTTGACTGGGTACAGTAAAAACAGCCGGGGAAAGCGAGGCAAAGAGAAAGGGCGAGCGGGAGAGGTTAGAGGATGACAGGAATGCAGAAAACACAGCGTCGGCTCTGACCCGAACCAGGCGGAGGTCATAACCCTCCCAAGGAGCGAGTCGGATCCTACAGCCTCCTGACAGTGATAATTGGCCACCAGTGACACGAACAGCACTTACAAGTAAGGAGACATCTAACCACCGACCCCCTTCTGCTTCTCAAGACCCGCACAAATATTCACACACACACACGCGCACGCGCGCACACACACGACACAGTGCTACACATAAGAACTGATATGCTTGCTGGCAAGCAGACTGGCAGAGCTGAGAGGGAACAAAATGCCACAAATTCCTTCAGTACATTTACGCTTCTGTGATTTCCTGCTTCTTCCACTTACAGCTTGGCAAATGCTGTGGATTTCTATCGCTCAGGCTTTGCAGTTGAACTTGGTAAGCAGAGTTGGGGGACTTGTGTCACATGACTTAACTCAATTCACACATTTGGAGAAATTGAGACTTGTTTGACTGACCCTGATGAAAGACTTGGCTCGACTTTGACATGGTATTCATGAGTTGAGATTTGACTTAGAATTGAAACACATTATTTCGAATTACTTAAAAAAAAATACAGTGGGACCTCAGAAACTGAACTTAATTGGTTCTAAAATTTTTTCAAATTGTTTGAAATATGAAGAAAATTACCTTCATAAGAAGTTATGTAAATACGAATAATCCATTCTCGACCCCCAATTTATGTTTTTTAAGCTTTTGTATGTAATTAAGGAAGTGATGAGGAAACAGGCATTACAAAGAGAGAACACACCAAACTCTACACTGGCAGTTACCAAAAGACACGAGTCAAACAAGACCCTAAATCCTTTGAAAAAACTTTGGGGTAAATTCTTACATCTAATCAAGCAATACATGACTTGCCTTTAGGCTAAGCAATTTACGGTAGGGGAAGCCGGGATTTGAACCCACAACCTTATTATAGTGATCACCAACAGGTAATGTCTGCCCAGATTGTTCTAAACTGTGCCAGTACTTGGACTCGGTGATCTAATTGCCCCTAGCTCTCTCTAAGTGTTAGAGTAAGGCCCTTTGAAGGACTGGCACCTAGTATACAGTAATCCCATAAATGGCTCTGGGCACCACAAATACAAATATCTGCAATTTTTTAAGCCATCTGTGACAGCACTGGATTGAAATCAATTTGAAAAATGTTTGATATTAATTAAACTTTCCTCTTTCCTCACTGTATGTCTTCACATAGGTTTCCTACAACCCTCTCTCTCTTTTTACAAGCTTAATTCCCTCTCTAATGCCCCAGCCTCCTCCTTTTTCACATCTCTCTCTCTCCCTTCCTCTCATCTTTCGTTCTCCATGTGCGACTTGGTGAGAACTGGGACAGGGTTCACTGCCTTTCCACCAGGGGGTGTCATGGCCTTATGAACTAGGAGAGTGTGGAAGAAGCCCCTGTGCACACATTTACTGCATGTCTGTTTTTTGCTTCCGAAGCTTAAGGAATGTCTTCATTGGGTGGGAAAAGTGGCTGCAGGGTGGCAGGACTGTAGCTTCTCGCAGTAAATATCTGAAAGCGGGGTAGCTATGATGGACGAGCCAGGACGTTACACACTGTTTATTCTGCTTCACTATAGATTCCAGACAGTCGGATCGTGTGGACCATCACCTCCACTTTGTCTTGTAATCACAGAGGGGCTCTGGCTTTCCCCCATATATCAACTATCTGATACATATCAAATATCCCTGCTCTCCGCTCATGCCTTGTCAAACTTTACCAGGTTTAAGCAGTTATTGAAAATGAATGAATAAATGAAGTAGCAGTCATTCATATCCTTTATTGCTGGCCATTTGGTACCCACAGAGACCTAAATTCAAGCTGTTATCTACACACACACACACACACACAGAGGCAGTCATTCATAGTCGTGTGAATATGAGCAAGGGAGCAAAAAGCAGGGGCATTTTTCTCTGTGCCTAATGGAGCCAGAGAGGGTGAATCAAGATAACCATTTACCTTGCAATCAACAACAGCCACAATGACAATGACAACAACATCAGTGGTTGCGGGCCAAGGGCAGAGTGGCCTGGAGAGCTGCGCGAGAGAGGGTTGGAGTGACGGAGAGTAAACAGAGACACAAGAGAACACCAATGATCTCATCTCCATCTCTCTCGTGCTTGCTCTCCTTTACTCTGAGAGCCACTTCACCATAACTGGAAGCGATCCTCTCCGTCAGCCATTGTGGACTGCTTTTCTGGACACAAATTAAGCATTGTCCTGGAATAAATTTCACACTCAATGGAGTCCCAATTAGAAGTGTAGACTAAATCGGAGTCTGATCTCGTTATGCTCCGGAGCCAGACAGGCTGCTTTAACAGATTGGGATTAAACGTTGCATTAAAAACATTGTACATCAGTCCTGATCACCGCTGATTTCAATCCTACACGTACATTCTTTACATTCATTATATCATTCATTTATGCGGTTCAAGTATGCACTTAACTTTGGTTACTGATTCAGTGGGTCTTAACTTGTGTGTACAATGCACAGTTCACAATCCTGGCATATTTTTTTAGCCAGTTTGTGTCCACAATTAATGTAAAAAGATTTAACCCTTTTGCAATACAGGGGTAAGTTACCCAGAAACAGGCATGAAACACCCACAGAATGATACCTTTAAAGAACTTAAGGCTCTGCGAGAGCACTGCAAATGTATCATTTTCTCTTTCTTCTATTTTATTGTTTGTAATACTTATTTGCAGCAAAGACAAAAGCATTTATTTGCTCTAAATGACTGCTGGGCAAAATAACAAAGGACACTTTTCTGGACATTAATTAATAATACAATTAAAAATACAAAAAAGAAGTTATATAGATGTTTTAATTTAGAAAAGTTTATAAATCAGTATTTCAATTCTAGCCGCCAAGTGTCTTGTGGTTTTCCTCAATAAATAATTTGACAAAAAAGATTTGGTTCCGGTGATCACCTAATCAGTAGCTCATAAAGTAGAATTGACGTGATCTGTGATGGAATTGATCAGATACTGGAATAGAATTGCTTCCATACATGTACAAATGTTGATTATATTTTTTAAAATGTGGATAGGTCTCTATCCGAGCTGTATATGTGAAAAAATAGCAGACTGCACATTACGTCAAGCAAAGCTGTGTTAATTAAACTGCATATGTTGTGTATGCAGTTGTAAAAAATTCAAGATTTTAGAGTTTAAAGATGAAGTTTAAAATTTCGAGTGCAATACAGAAGTACAAGTAAGCGTGTGAACGCATTACGGTTAGCTCTTTTTATTATTTAGTTCTTACATTAGTATTCATGTCGGTTCATCACCGTAAGTAACCCTTTACGGATTTGAGCTTCAATTCCTATTAGCTTCTTAACCCCTAAAGTCATTCATTCCCTAATCAGTACTTTATCCAGCTTTAGCAAACTACACTCGAAATCGCCGTATATGTTTTGTTTAATTAGCTCTGATCTTATTAGAAATGTGAAAAAGCTATTTGCAGCGGTTGTCATTTGAAATCTGCACTGTGGGCACTGCGGCTTATTTTAGATCCTTTAAAAAAAAAAGCCAGAATTTCAAGCTGTACAATGTATACATAAAGATATGCCACTGACACAATTGGGTATTGATTATATGATTGCCTTACACAGGCCCTCTAGCACAATGGAACAGAGCCATTAAGAGATCTCAACCATACACAGCTAATCGACTGGACCACAAATAGGCCGAGGTATCAGATAGGACTCAGCGCCGAGCTGCAGATGCTTTTGATTAATACGTCCCTTTCTATGTACCAGCCATTGTTAACAGCCACCATAATCTAAAATGCCGACTCGTACTGAATCTACGCAGATTATCGAGTGAAATACGCAATTAGCTTGGTTCAACCGCGGTAAAATCAGGTGCACGGTTTTAATTTGTTGAGGCAAAGGCCAGAGGTGTTTAGACACCCTTTTTAACTGTTAGATTTAAATGGTACAGCAAAGTTAATTGCTAAACGATGCATATAGATGCTCTGTTATGATATGTCACACGTGGACAGGTCTAAAGCAAAACTTTAGCACACACAAGCTTACAGAACGGGATAACACCAGAAATGGAAACTTCTCCTAAAAGCAATGGAATAAATATTCATCTAGAGCTTATCTATTGTGTGTCCATGTCTGACCATTAACACAAAAGCACACACTAAGTTCAACTACGTGTACTCTCATGGACCCCTGAGCAGTAGAAGTCAGCATTTGGATGATGCCATTTCTGGTTGGGGATGAGCCTTGACTTGGAACATGACATGTAGGAGTGTGCAATATGTATCATCTACAATAATATCGACATCGATGTTTTTAACGATGTGTGAGCTGACATCACTTATTTTGTAAAAATACAAACAAACAAAGCAACAACAACAACAAAAAAACCAGTAAAAACCATGCCTTAATAGTTCATATATTTACAGGGTCATGTAGCCAGGTAGGACAGACCACTGCACATGCGCAATATTCACAAACCATGCTGGTGTTCTGCCTCAAAGCGCATGACTGAAGTTAAAAATGAGCAAACAACCTGAAGATAAAATACAGACACCACCAGCAAAGTATATGAAATATGAAACATTCTGCACTTTATGCACTACAGTTTTTGATATAATTTGAGGGGTTTTCTTACATTTTTTAATTCATCATTTTGAGAATTATTCTCAGAAATGTAGCTTAGTTTATTTGAGGATTTCCATTTAAGATAATTTTAAATACAGTTTTGTTTATTGAAATGCAAAGTTAATATGTTTCTTAATATGTTTAACATTTTGAATGATAAAGTGACTTTGTGCTGTGATGATTGCTTCATCTTTCATTAAGTAAATAAGGCCTCCTAATTAGTAGCACTGAATTTGAATATTATTAAGCAACAACGAATATCCTATTAACCAGAGCACAACAGGTAAGACTTTTACAAATAACATTTTGAAGGTTTTAAAGTATCACGTAATTATCGTTATCAATAAAATCTTGAAATCTAATTTTTGTCAATATTGCACACCTTCAATCCTCTCAGTCCTCCCCCCAATATATAACAGTATTACAGTGTAGTATAACAGAATGTCCTGCATGTGCATGCAAACTTGATACAAAACAACTTCAACTAATCACATTTTGTCTGATTGCAAGTATTTTTAATGAATATTGAAAAATGAGTCAGCATGCATGGATATTGAATATCTATAATACATAATATATTGTATATCATTTCTGGACACAGTCCACTAAGACATAAAAAACTGCATTAAAATATACTATTCATCACATATTTAGTTACTCTACATATTGATTTAGGTCTAATGCTTGTGGACTGTGTAAGCATAATGCTCGGTCAGGATTAAATGCCTATTGACCATCCTGCTTTCTCTTGGGTTGATGTGGTCTGGAGGGGAAATCTTAAGAAATATATACAAGCACGGCGAGAGATAGGACTCGTGAAGGTGGTTAGAGCGTACTGCATTGCTAGCCATAAATGAATAAAGCATTTGTGGGTTTCTTTTTTTGTTCCACGTCAATGCTCACTGTGTATATATTCCTCAGACGTGCCCACGCTGTATCCCAGGGCACATCAGCAGCACACGTGCCTCTACCCACCATCGCTGAGCAGGGTGAGTCAAGCTTTAAAAACTGGTAACAAATAAACTTTTGTCCCAGAGACAAAGCGTTGTGATGAAAGGTCAGCCTTTTGCAGTTGCAGCAGGAGAAGAGTGCGTCACAAGGGTACTTTTCAAATGTCTTTTGATTAAAGGAGGATATTACAACATGAGACATTCAGCACGAGGACAAAACCTGGCATTCATTTTCAGCCCAGTGAATGACCCCGTCTGAATATTAAAAATGCAACAGGTTCCTTCACGACAGACATATTTTCCATAATTGAAAGGTCAAACGCAGCATTAATTGTTAATGTAAACTGTTTTGGCGGAAGAAAATGAAATGCACACCACTCGACTCACTTCCACTACTTCCCTTTCTAATGTACTTGTTCAACATAAAAGACGACTACAAGGTCCGCATAGTGTTATTTTAATCAATGAACTGAACACTATTTGACTTTTAAGACACAAATAAAAATAAGGAAAGTGCAGGTGTCAAATAAGCTGTGGGCACCTAAAATGACATCCGGTTCTGTCTTGGGATTAATTTGTTTTTCGAAAGTCGAAAAGTTCCGCTGTCTTTAACGTGACCGACTGTTTTGACATCCTAAACGCTGCCATAAATGTCACAAAAAGGCTGCAGTAATACTGCCTACAGTAATGTGCAAATGTCTTAGGCCACCATTAGTTTTGTTGTTTTATCAGTGTAAGAATGACCAAAATTAGGAAACTGTCGAGGATTGAACCCAAATTAAAATATAGATTTGTCACTGGATAATTGGTTTCGCACATTTTATGATGAGTATATGGGACTGGGTAGCCTAGCGGTTAAGGTACTGGACTCT
>JAUZSU010148425.1:0-14825 GCA_034780255.1 Parotocinclus maculicauda
CTTTTATCAAAGGTCAGGAAATCCGAAAAGTTGTGTTGACAAGAGCAAAACCAGCGGGAGGTGAACACGCCCACCACCTTCTTGATTTTGTTCAAGTGCAGTCCGTCAAGAGAACGCATCAGATCACACTGGATAAGTTCTTCAAACGTTGCCTGGAATTTAGTAAGAACTTGTTTTTTACAGTATTATTACTTATTATTACTACAGTATTATTGGACGCTACAATTGTAAGGGGAGGTCACACTAAATTAAAGCCTGAAGAAGTTGCTTTTACCTAATTGTTTTCATTTTTGTAATCTTGCATGCAAATTTCCTGAACTTTCTGGATGTATTCTAATAAACAGACCGAGAAACGATTATATAATCGCCCTGATACCGTTGCTAAACAAGGCTATATCTTGACAATAGTGGCCTAAGAGTTTTGCACAATGATCCACATACGAACACACACATTTTTTTATCAGATCCACTGATAGCACTGGTTGTGTAACCTGGCTGGACTGGGTTCCCTGTTTGAGCTTGGTTCCTCTCGAAGACCTACAAACAGCAATCATATTCACAAGCAACTTAAGTCCTCAGGAACCGCCTTTCCCTCAGCCGACTCTTACCACTAATAGCTGTGTCTTATTGTTAAAGCGGACGGGTTGCATGAAGGACATGACTGAGCTGCAAAAGGGCGACGGAATGCCCAACTAAGGGAAATCCCCACATTTGGGACGGATTGACTGGGCAGGGAAATCACACAGCTTAGTCGTATGAAAACATTACGGGATTCTTTTGGAACAGTTAGCGAAATAGTGCAGGCAAATGGTGGCCATGGTTTATCTCATTCGTTTATCTGAAACGATTGGAGCCGGCTGAAGAAAATATTAGGGAAGTCTTGCTGACCAAATGTCTGCTATATTTGCCTCTTATTTTCCTAAGAGCACTGGAACCTTCGAACCTCTTCCCAAATCGTATACTGTACATAAAGCTGATGTTCAGGTTCCATGGCCTCTGATATGAGAGTTAAACATCTCCCTCGCCATCGTTCACCTGATGGCTTCAAACCGAAGCGTTTTCTCTCGCTGCTTATTCAACAATCAGCGCGAGGTTTACGTCTAGTCGTCTCCCAAAACTTGACGGATGAATCCTGTCAAAAGCTAAAATGCAAATCGCTCTTTGTTTTGTAAATCAGAGAAGAAAAAAAAAAGAGGGGCACCTAAAGAAACATGCCATTATGACCACGACACACCCAAGAACCCAGAACGCGATAAGAGCCGGCGTGTTTAGGCCAGCAAAGCAGATCCAGATGGAGGAGGCACATCGCTTGTCGCTTCCCCCCGCCTGCGTTCGGCTCCGGGGGTTTACGGCGCGTGTATAATTTTAAACTCAATGGCTGCATGCGGAGCTACAAATTAAATAAAGAAGCAAGCTGGAGACCATTATCATCTCTCCCATTTTACTTACATCTTTCAAGCGTTTAAAATGACAAAATAAATATGAGCACCGCTCAAACGCACAGGCCTAACCAGCATTTGTTCTGCGGTGTCGGTTAGGGGAATAAAAAAAAAAAGAAAAAAAAACGTGGAGTCACGCGGTAAAACACAGATTCATTTTTCATTTCCATTTCTCCCCTTCCCTCCCTCCTTGGTGAGCTGTCCTTTTCTTGAGCTCAGGAGAAGCGACGTAGGAGTCGACGGATTTGGCGAAACGGGCGTCTTAATTAAACGAGCGAGGAGTGACGGGTGCTTAGGTCAGCACCTTTTCCAAACCGGGTTCAAACGGAAGCTTTAACGGGGGAATGGCTGTTGCTACTTGCGATTAACCACCTCTGAACAGGGCGGTTAGGAGGAAGAGAAGAATCAGGGTAGTGAAAATCACGAGGGAAATGTTTTCCCTTTGACTAGCAATGAGCAAATAAGTAAGACCAGACCATATGGGTCTACTGAAGGAACATATTGTCTTTTGAGGTAGCTCCAACCGCAGGAATGAGCATTATGCTTTTATCTCTGGATTATATCTGTGTGTAAAACAGTGGCCTTTAGTTCATTTGTTTAGTCACATAAGGGCTGTGGTAGGACGTCCCGAACCCCTGTAACAGCCAGCGACAGCAACCGTTCATTAGGTTTACTAAGCAGCAATAATCTTTTATTATTCCTTTATTAGGCAGGAGCTTACACTCAGCATGACTTGTACCGGCATCTCTGGACCTTTTCTGGCCCCAAGAGCCATGCAGCTGAGGGGACACAGTGGGGTAGTGCCAGGAATCCTCACATCTGCACGGGCAGGATTTGAACCACTGCACCTCTGGTGAGGCAGAAGTGAGGTTTGAGTCTCTGGTCTTTTGTATATCTGAGAGCACAGCCATGCCACCTGGCACTCGACTGTCCTGCCTCCCAAATCGGAGAAAACGGCACGGTGGGTGGCACATGGCACAGAAAAGGGGTGCCCCCGTGTAGTCTGGCTGCAGCACAAATAATCTAAGGTCACGTTTTGTAAAAACACACAGACGCTTGCTTAATATACACGAGACCCTTCCTTGCATATGTTCAGGGCGAGTCAAGAGTCACAGGACATGCTACATCGTGGACTTCGCCAAGGCTGCCTCATGCACCATTGTTGAGCTTTCTTCATCGGACAATCCCTACGTGGCAATCGAAATTTGGAGGCGATTCTGCTGTTCTTTGATATCCTACATGACCACCTTCCCATTGGAAAAAACTTGCCCTTGATCCAATATGACGGCTTTAAGATGGTGGTGACATAGCCTAAAAGACCCCCCACCCACCGCACCCCTTACCCACGACTTAGTGGGGTATTCAGATATATCATTATCCCTTTTGTTCCTGAAATAAAATGGTGTCCTGTGACTTTTGGCTCAAAAATCTGAAAGGAAACCCGGGGTTAGAAAAGTAAGGCCCGTGAACGTCAGGCACGTGAAAAGCTCCAGCGTGAGCCTGAGGTGTGAAAAGCAAGAGAACAGCGCTCCAGCACTTACAGCCCCGTGCCAAGCGTATGGCACGGTGATTTATGGAGGCTGTTATTATCCGAGCAGTACGACAATGAGTAAAAAATAACACACCTAATTAAGTGTGTCTACACACAGCTCACACCCAGGGAGAGAAGAAAAAGGTGGAGAGAGGTTTGGTTTTCCCTTACGTGTTGCAAAAAAAAGATTTTTTACAGCGTTTCTTGGTAAGCCATGGGAAAAGTGGACTTCTCTTCCATTTCGGTGCTCATGCACAGCCAATGAAATATGCCCTTGGACGAAATGTGGACACTTTACGAACCCTTGCAGCCACTTAGAGCCGACTCATTCTTTAAAAGGTACATTAAGCAACCATTATTGTTAAATCTGCGCTGAGGAAAAGGGGCTCCTGCGAGATGTTCTCCTTTCTAATATTTCCACTAAGAACAAGGCCCAGGGATCCGGGGGATAACAGAGCCGCTCTTACCATTAAACATCTGGCCGTATGCATTTCAGTAATGATGGACCATTAGCATTCAGCTGACAGACAGGCCTGCTTTTATGTGGACCATTTCTGTTCGAGTAGGAGAAATAGTCCGAAAAGGAGGACATGCCACTGACGGACGAGAGCGAGAAAGAGAAAAGACTATGCAGTCTGTCGCTGCTGATTATTAAAGAGCAGGAAATTATGCATAACAGTGATGATAGAGCAGCTCGACCATGAAACTGGCGGTACAGACCTCCGTTTCAGGTACGGCCTGAACGATTCGAGTGTGGAAATTGTGGCTTAGAGGGGTTGACATCATTTAGCAGACACAAATATCCAAGGAAGGTTAAGGACCTTGCTCGGGGACCCAACAGTGGGAGCGTGACAGTGTTGGGATTGGAACCCTTAACGTTTTGGTCACGTAACCACTGTTGAGTCCCATTGATAAGAACCGTACAATCCCTTACGTCAGAGGCTTGGTGACTTAACACAAAGGAGTAGCCAGACAGAATGGGACCTCCTCTGTGGCTCACTAGCGAGTTCCAAAATACAACTAGAAGCCACAGGTTAATGGAGGATGAATAACAGTTTGGGACCATTTTCACGTTTCCTTACTTCTAAAGATCAAAAGATTCATTCGTTCATGCGTAGAGCCCGGGAGCACAGGGCACAAGGCAGGGACCGACCCCAGATGGGGTGCTGATTCATCGCAGGGCACGTTCCCACACTGCCACTTATCCCGGGACACTTTTAGAGACGACTGCTGGGCCAGTTCCCCAAGCCTAGGGCGACAATGGCAAGGAAAAACTCTCTAAACCTTGGGAGGACTAAGATTCAAAACCGAGACTCAAAAAGGGACCTGACCTGCTTGGATGGAGTCTGGATCAGGGAGCTTGTCCACTTGTGCCACCATGACCCGCTGTTGTGCCATCTCTGTGCCATCACTACTTTCCTGGCTCTGCAGAACTACACTCGATTGCACCAAGAAAACCTCATGAACCTCATGGGCTGCTGAGCTTGTGGTGGAAGAGCTGGAAATCATTCCCATCTGACACTTTGGGCATGAATCGGGACATCCATTGAGAGCCAGGCTTTCATCAGACATTAGACTGAATCCCCACAGATATGTTTCGAAATCTGGTGGGACTGTGGAGGAATATGATCAACAATTTTGATGACCTACCTTCCAGGACTGTTTGATGTCTGTGGTTCCACTTACTCACTGGACCCTTTGGTCAATTTGGTGACATTGTGCCACCGCAGCCCATACACCGATTAGCATATATGGGTCCTTTATACTGTTCCTGTTAATACCAGCCCTGATGTGGCTTAAGACACTCTCGTAAAGTCCTTCCAATCTTTGAGCACAAAGCACTACTTTCCTGTCTGCCTCCTGCCCTCGTTTCTGCCCCGGCCTCTAAGCGTGAGAGGCTGATGATACATACTGGGGGGTGGTGTGTAATGGCGGAATAAGAGGGGAAATGTGTTTTAATGTCGTGTGACTGATGCGGCCGCCTTCCCACTCTCGTTTCACTCACATCTTAATGGGGCTTGTAACTTGACTAAATATACACACTTCAGTAGCGTACACGCACTTTTTCCCCCCAATCAGACACGGCCTTCGGGGAATCGGCCTGTGTTCGAGGCGCCTCGCCGGGTGGAAACGCTGCACACTTTAATCACCCCTTTAACTTAGATCATCAGTAGAAGGTGAGAGAAAAATAAAGAAAAAATAAAAAGAGCCCTACGGTACAGGAGCTCTTCATTTCCAGGCCTGGAACCACAAGGGGCACAAGTTTGAAATGCTGTGATCATTAATTAATAAGTCATTTTGTGTTGATGACAATCTATAATCAAACGCATGGACTGAGCAGAGGGCTCAGGAGCACAAACAAATCGGGCAACATTTTTTTGGAGGGAATTTCTTTTTGCCGTGAAAAAAAACCCCAAGAAGTGCAATAGTGACCTTGTTTAATAGCAGTCCTGTCAAATTCGATCAGTATTTTATTGTACAAAGCATTAAAAAAAAGTAGGCGCTTCATTTCATCAGGCACTTTTAACATCACCCTAACTTCGCTCCTGTTACAAACAGCCACCGATACATTCAATTAATAAAAACTACACTTGGTTGTTGCTGATTGGCCAGTGGTGGTTTGTCGACAGTTTGTAAAGAGGGAGAATAAAATAAGGTCGCATTTTCACCTGAAGGTTGCCTTTTCAGAAAAACTGCATTTGCTGCTTAACGCCCCTTTAACCGACCGGGTCCAACAGTGGCACCTTGGCCTTGTTGACCCTTGAAACGGAGCCCGCTGTACCACTCTAGATCCCTCTCCCAGTACCTTAATCTGTTGGGTCCTCACAGTCCCTTCAATTAATACACAAACTACACTTGCTCGACTTGGTTGTTGCTGATTGGCCAGTGGTGATTTGTCGCCGGCGACCCTTCGTACAGAGGGAAAATAAAATAAGGTGGCATTTTCAGATAAATTGCATTTGCTGCTTAACGCCCTTATACCAACCGGGTCCAACAGTGGCACCTTGGCCGTGTTGACCCTTGAAACGGCGCCCGCTGTACCAGTGCCTTAATCCGTTGGGCCCTCACAGTCCCTGCAGTAAGTTAATAAAATGCGTTAAACGACCGCATTATGTTCAGCGAACCCAAAATGGACAGAAACCTCGCATTACCTTAACATGCACACGTTTTTAAAAACTATAAATAGCATTTAAAATATGATATACGATTGGCACAGTACGGTACTGTACAGGACTGTAGACAAAAACACATCTGTGTGACACAAATGTGTAAAATTAGGCAGTGTAACAAAGATGTATGCCGTTTTTAGGCAAAGTATGAAATGTCTGTGTTATTTTAATATGCTATAAAGACTTTCCTTGACTACTCCTTATACAGAGCAGCAAGCAGGACACGTTTCCTACTATCCCGTCAAATTCAGTCAGAATTTGGGCCTGCTTTACATCCCCTAGGCATGACAGAAAACGCCAATTTCATCACACCCTGCAGCAATGTTGTCTCTTATTACAATCCGTAAGACTCGACTCGTTAAAACAAACAAACAAATGTCGATGGGAGGGATTTTAAACGGCGCTCCTGCGTAATGCAGTTGGGTTTGGGCAAAGCGTGTTGGTTCCAGAGCCTCCGCCGGGGAGCACAAGTGTCATATTTCTGCACATTTTAATGAACCGTTAGCAGGACAGCTCTGAGACCTTAGCAAAACACTGCAGTAGATCATCTGGAGAGCCGGTCAAAGTCAGGTCACATGATCTTGGGGCGGGGTGGTAAAGTGAAAATGATAAGAGTTGGAGTTCATTACAAGATCGAGCCACGAACGCTGTTGAACACCGAAGGCTGATTTTCTACCTTGGTTGCGCTCCACGGTGGAGCCGTGCATACCGATACGGCATTTACCGAGGTATGAAGCTGAGAATAGATGGCGTGAAAACGCACAGAAATCGCATTCGCCGGGTCTCCCAGGGTTAAAAGGTAATAGAGGAATGAAGAGATATAAAGTTTCGACCTGGAAGAATGATGAAGGAACTTCGGCGGAAAGCCCAAGTGACCGTCCAACACTTACCTTTGGCACCGAGCAAAAATCATGCAGCTTAAAACGACTCCCTGCCCACACAAGGCATTACACTGCTGTCAGAGTCACTCAGAGGCAGAAAGGGGAGAGGGATTACAGTTTAGAGGAGGGCTGAGAGGAGAGGAAGCGCAATAGGTTTGGCCTCGACAGACCTGGAACGAGGCACGGGTAAAGAGTTCTGGAAATGGCCGAGACCCGTGCCAGTGCATTAAGGAACTGTCAGGGTTCTTTACACAGTTTGACGAGCAGGGCTTCAAATGTGAAGCTACTGTGGATGAAAAACTCGAAAGACTTACGAGCGAGGCCTGGAGGACGAGGTTTAACTCGGGATAATATATACACGAGTACATACGAGACGGGTTCTCTCTTACCTCATGGCTCTGCCACTCTCATGTTTGTGCAAACTCAATAAAACGATTTTTGAGTAGCAATAAATCAGCTTTTATTTTGCTTGGCTGGAAATCAGTCTCTCTCTTTTTCTCTCTCTCTCTCTCAACTGACTTCTCTCACACGCATATATAGGAACACACACATAGAGCAGCTCCAGGATCAGCTTTCGAACTCGAAAAACCAGCATGATGAGACCTTCTGATACCCCACATCTCCCTCAGCTCTGAGCTGTACGTGGTCAGTGGCATCCCTATAAGATCCAGCTACAGCAGACATTGGCAGAGGATAACTCTGATAGACGTGTCGAGTTCTGTACCTGGACGTTAAACCTACTACAACGGGATTCCATATCTGCACAGGGCAGTCTGTTAGATGTCAAGGCCTAAACAATGCCAGTGGTCTACCATCAGAACGTGAGGTACTGGAGTAAAGAAATGTCATCCATTCCTTTGCCATCCATGACCAAAGATGGCAGATTCCCTTGTTATTTCTCCACCACACTACGATTCAGGTGTTCATCAGTGGCTGGGTATTCAATTCCCTGGTCATTGGATTGGCCGCTGTGGACCTGTGGAATGGCCACCCAGATCACCCAGATCTCACACCGCTCGGCTTCGGTCTCTTGGGTCATCTCAAACAAATTGCGTATCATGGAGGCTTGGGGTAGCATTCCTCCAGAGATTCTCATGAGGTTCAGCACCAGGGACAGCACACTGAACATGTCAAATAGCTGTGCATCACACACAACGGTCCCAGTTGTTGTTGCAACTTTCTGTGTTGATAACTTTTGTACCACAACAGATATTGCAAATATGGTTCAAGGTCAGACAATTCTGATCTTTTAAATGACCAACTTCCAACTGGAAAAACTTATCTGATTATATAATAAAATCATTTGTGAGATATTTTCACTATGGGATGTTTCACAATGGAAGATTTAATTATGTGATTTTTCACTATGGGATATTTTAATTATATAATTTTTCACTATGGGATATTTCATTATGGGATTTTTCACTATGGGATTTTTAATTACATGATTTTTCACTATGGGATTTTTCATTATGGGATATATTATTTTGAAGTTATTTTTTGTGAGCAGTCTAGTTTATCTGATCTGCCTCGTTTGACATCAATTTACACAGTGTGCAGATTTTTTGTTCTTTAAAGGTGATCACTCAAGAATGCTTCAGCGCGCGATTGCGACACTGCTACATTTGGTCCATGTAAGTTACTGTTCTAACACTCAGAACATAAAATGCCAAGATTCCCCACAAAGGTTTACGGTCCAACATCAGAACTCGACCTCACAGTCACGATCTGAGCACTTTCCACTCTGAGCACTACTGGCTGTTTGAGCCAACAAACAAGGGACTAATATCTATTTTTTATGATATTTTTACCGTGGACATCATTGCTAAAAAAAGACCAGAGAGCAGACCCTTATCACATCCACAGTTAGGGGAAGAGAAATGAACCCAGTGCCAGTGCTGTGGATTTAGCTATCAACAACATTCTTACACCCTAAACTTGAGTAATCCTGAAGATGGAAACATGAGGTAAACTGATCTGGAAACAGCAGGGCGTCTGCCGTTAACCAACACTAGCCTGTAGAAATGGTACGAAGATTAGAGCTTATCAGGGGACAGATCTGTGGAAAGAATGACTGGAGCTGTTTTGTGCATCATTCTCTGGTTACAGAGATAGAGAATATCTTATGATTTGAAGCGAGAAACATTTCCTGTGTGTGTGTTCGCGCTCAAGAAAGCCCAACATTTGCGCATTCGCACAGCGATTCACTGTTGTTTTTTTCAAGATGGAGAATGAACCAACGCGTACTGAGGGTTAAAGTTAAACGGACGTTCTTAGTATTTATAGAGAAGCATGTCTGAAATAATTAGGATCCCTTTTTAAATGGTTATTCGGGCTTATGTGACTGTGACTAACTTACAGACAGCTACTTAATTACAATTTGCTATAAATAACACTGTTTCACGTTTTTACAGACTTACTGGTTTACAGCTGGCTTACAAATCTTTGAGAAGTCGTCCAGTCATCATAAGGCCATCCTTGTCTTTGGAAGATGGAGGAAGCCCACACAGACACAAAGAGAACATGCAAACTCTTTAGCCTTATTAATATTCGAATACACCCGACCCTTTTGGTGCCGAGCAGGCGTCTGAATTACGGCAGATGACAGTTTAAAATGAAGGAAAAGCTTGCCATTTTCGGAATAATCCAATGATTGCAGAAACAGTGCCCACCTTTTCTGTCAGGGTTTATAATTAAATGTGTTCAAATACTAAATCAAACCTCAATTTCAAGCCAAATTATTAAAACAAAAAGGGGTTTGAGTTTTATAAGGCTTTAAAGCTGCGAAAGCGAAACTCTCTCTCTGAATTTGTACCGAGGACTCACTGATGTACGACGGTGGCTCGCTTTGGTACGGTGATGAGTGTCCGTCGTCATCTGGGCATTTCTACACAACTGTTTGTGTGATTTGGGGACCAAATTGTATTTATTGTATGGTCTTGTGCCATGTTGTGGGATACAAATGCAAATTGTGTATATATATATATATATAATCTACAGGGGGTATCGGGTTAGCCGGTACCCACCAGGCATCTCTGGGTGCAAGGGCAGGAACAACGCACACGCAGTCACGCACACAGTCAAACACTAAGGTCCACTTTAGAGACACCAATTAACCTAACACGCATGTCTTTGGACTGTGAGAGGAAAGTACCTGGAGTAAACCCACACAGACACGAGGAGAACATCCAAACTCCACACAGAAAGGACCCAGGCCGCTCCACCCTGGAATCGAACCCGGGACCTTTTTGCTGTGAGGCAGCGATGCTACCCACCGAATCCTGATTGACTTTAACTAATAATAGAAGCTTCTGTAAATTGAATTGACCCTATGTCATTATATGTACTTATCACCCAAAACCCCAGAGACTGTGGAACAGAAGGTCCAGGGTTCAAATCCCACCTATGCCAAGCTCCCACTATTGAGATCCTGAGCAAGATCTTTAATATCTTTAACAATCTCTGATTGCTTGGATTGTGAAACTGCATTGAATCTAAGTTACAGGAATGTTTGCTAAATGACTAAATGTCAAAGACACTTTCCACCAGTGTTTTGTGGGACTGGACTGTGGATGAGAAGGTCTAGGGTTCCACTGTTCAAATCCCACCTCTGGCACTACATGGTGCTTGGATTCAGAGACTGTTAAAGTTCTCCCCGTGTACGCTTGGGTTCCTATGCACGTGCTACACGTGACCCAGAATTGGATTAAGTAGGTGGGGAAAGTGCCAGAGTGAGTACTTTTACTTAAGTAACTCTTTTCTGCCCATGTCTGATTACGGTTAAGGACTGCGAATGGGGCTTTTGGTCCATGCCGGGTAGTGGAGTTTACATTTTATTATGTGTAAAACATTTATACAGTCACATAGTGTGAAGGCTGTATTAGAGCTTCTCGGCTAGCAGTAGTACGCGTTTATTAGATTTATTACACTCCAATAATTCTTTATTATTCATTTATTAGACAGGTTGTGCTTGGGTTTCAACGGCACGACCTGTAGGCGAACCACTGAGAGCTTTTTATCGCAAAGAAAAACACGGCTATATCACGTCAAGAACAATCAGGTCGCGAAAAAAAGGTTCTATCCGTCCCCTAACGGGACCCAAGACGCTAAAAAATGAGCCGGATTCTGCTTTTAAAGAGCGGTGTGGCTTACACAGAGCGCCCTGTTAGTCCAGCTAGAACAACACAAAGGCTGGAGGCCCTCCACGGCCCGGGAAACATATATTCCAGTGACAGCTCGACGGCGGGCCGTGGGGAGGAAGACTGAATGAGTGCGGCGGGACTAGGTGAGCGTGATGGGTGTCTGCTCCGGACAGCGTTCTTTCGGTTTAAATATCTCACACGAGCGCGTTAATGGGTAAATATGGGTCTGTGTTCGGCCTGGTGTACGTACGCCACCGCGCTCTAATGGGCAATGAATCAGTGGCGCTCCACAAAGGGCGCTTTAAGCGCTTACAGTGGCCCATAACTGCAAGAAAAACACAGCAAGGAATCCGAGCGCTGCTCCCCCTAGAGGGCGAGTGAGTTAGAGAAACGAAGCGTGTCCTCTGTTAATGAGAAGATCACATTTTACCGACGGAGCGACACTTTTAAAGGTGCCAAGGGGGGCTCAGGGTAATCTCAGGCAGAAAGCCCGTCTGTTTAGCTTCCAGAGTCATTAGCCAGGCTATCACCTGACACACACACACACACACGCAGGTAAAACAGCCCCAGACGCCGATGTCATCGCTGCCCGCTGGAAAAACACGCTGGCGAAACTGGAAACCGCATTTCCAAAAAAAGTACCGCTTCTCCCGTCTGTTGGTTTTGGACAAGGAGCTTCTCAGGAGCGAGGGACTTCAGGGCCAGGTCGCCTGTGCCAGGGCTTTTACGAAGCCGTAACCGATACGTGGCTTGTCCAGCCACGGCTCGACATACTGGGGTTATTAAAATCCGAGCAGATCCCCGAAGGAGCATTTTACACGTTCAGTTTGTGTACGTCAACGTCAGAGAGACAACCCTGCCGGAGTGTGACTGATATTGGATGCGAGGGTGTTTGGAGCGAATAAGCCAAGCCAGTCTGGAGAGGCGACCAGAGCCTGTAAATATCTGGAACCTACACGCAAAAACGGCTTTAAAAATAACAGCCGTTAAACGCGAGCGCCGATTCTTTCCGAGCAGTTAAGCAGCGTTTTATATATAGGAGCTCGCGTTTGGGATGGAGCCGCCGGCAGACACGGGCAATCCATCGCAGAGTGTCGCGTGCGGCTCTCCGCCTTAAGAGTCGATCATGAGGTTCATGCTCCCTGCAAAAGCGGCGCATAAACAAGCGACGCTAATGTTTCGCCGCCGTACCCGGAGACAGGATGTAGCTGGCAGGGCGGCAGCTGTTCGTTAAGGGGAAGGGAAGGGAAAAAAAAATGCCAAAAAAAAAAATCCGATTTAAGTACGGCAACAGGAACAACTGTGAACTGTTGACAAGTGTTTTGTAGCGAGCGGTCGCGGTCCTTTAGAGGCATCGAGAGTCTGGATGCATTAATGAGAGAAAAAGCGCTTCAATTAGGAATGCAGACCACACTGGCCTCAGCCATTTCAAAAGCACTTAAAATGTGTAATAAACGATCAAATGAGACAACTGCTTTTAAGCTCACAGTAGGGTTTGCTTCCCTCGGTGGCAGATTGGTTCTAATAACAGAGCAGAGCTTTGATTCAATGCCCCGTTGCCCAGTACCCACCAAACTTTTTTTGTCGCCCTCCATGGATATTCAGCGCCAACTGGCATGTTTACATCTGGTAAGGTTTAGCTCGACAGTTAGGATGTCGTGTCTGTGAGAGTGAGAGAGAGAGAGAGAGAGAGAGAGAGAGAGAGAGAGTAAGTGAGTGAGTGAGTGAGAGAGAGAGATCATGAATGAGAGAGAGGTACATACAGAGTGAGAGAGTAAAAAAAAGAGAGAGAGAGAGAGAGAGAGAGAGGAAAAGAGAGAGAGAGAGAAAGAGAGTGAGAGAGAGAAAGAGAGAGAGAGAGAGAGAGAAAGTGCCAGTTCCTTCCAGCTTATGAAAATCAGAGCCATATCATTCACATCAAATATTGATTTAAGGTTAACAACTTGAGATGCTATTCTCTCTTTTTTTATTGTCCAAATTCCAGAAGCCACTTCCTCTCAACTTTCTCATCCTGCCTCACATTTGGACCCCGAAGTTTACCAGGCCACAGAGCCCCGCAGAGCAGCCACGAACGCACTGCTTCATAAATAATAATGGAGGGGATTCATCAAACGACGCAAACAGTCACGGCTCAATCCAGGAACACGGCTGTGTACCCGAGTTCAGGCCAGCGGCGGCAGTCAAACCGGGGACAACATGTGTTTCTGCTCTTGGAACAGCCACCCGGGAAACGGGGACGGTCCCAGACGGCAGAGCTCACCGCCGAATATCACTTTACACCGATCTCCAGAGACATCTGTTTGCAAAATGAAATAAATCCACTGCAGTTTTATGCGCTTGCTTGGATTAAACGAAATCATGATTAATAGGCGCTTTTTGGGCCAGAGGCTGTGGTGTTATGACAGTGGGCTGAATGGGTCACTACGGAGAAGGGGTACTACAACTCAAGCGCATAAATAAAAACACACCAAAACGCAAAACGTTTCTTCTAAAGCCTACGCCTGATGGGACTACCAGTAACCCTTCATGACCAGACATTGCCATTAGGTTCTTGCTCACCAAAAAAGTAAGGTATGCCAGTACGATCCATGGTTCAACCCCTCACCCAGACTGTGATACAGTTGGTCCACAGTCCAACAGTGAGAAGAACAGGCCAGGATGCGACACACAAGTCCAAACTCCTCCAGCTGCCTCCGCTGACTCCTGTTTACCAGCGATCTCTTGTGCCATGCGACGACAGCCTGTGTTTGTTGTAGGAAAGCTATACCTCTCATCCTGAGACCCCTGCAAACCAAGACACAGGGCCAAAGAGCTTTACCCTGACAGCGAGAGGGCTGCTCGGGATCATGGAGCTGGCTGGTGCCTGATGCCAGCGGATGACATTTATCATCCACCGGCTCTGAGCATGTTAGGGGTTTCAGGCCGCGTTGGCACGGGCGCTTAGGAGCATCCGATCAGTGAAATAATGCAGCGGGTCTCCAGAAGTATTCATAAGTATTCATAACAATCTATAGGAGTCAAATCAAACCCACGGGTTTATTATCCAGAAAGAGGTACAAGTACAAGGAATTTACCTATTCTGGTAAGAACCAATAGGAAACTACAATTAGATCAGACTAGATATGGGCACTTAGATTGGGCGATAAAGCCTGGCTAACGTTTGCCATTCGGTCCGTCCTAAACATGTTTGACGAGTTTGGATCAGGACTCGCTGCTGGCAGGTTTCTCCGTATCAAACCATATCCAGAACCGTTGCTAGTTTGAAACACAAAGCTCTCTGGTTCTAGTGTATGTTTTGGCATTAAGACATCCGCGCCCTAAAGGATGCGAGTTTCGAGCGCAATTTGTTAGGACGACAGTAAAACAGGACGGTATTTTCCACATCAAGGGCAATTTTTTGGACGCCGAAAACGAGACCTGATTTTAGACACCTTTTGCAAGCTCCCCCCGGAAACAAAAACCCACCGCCCCCCCAGCGTCCCTTCTGCACCTCACGAAGAAGCTCCTGTATTTTCTCGGACTCTCCACTACCAGGCTTTACATACTTGAGATAAGACTGATACTGACTATGAGATACAGTTGATTCCAGTTAATGGGACCAGCCGCTTATTCGGACCAAATCCTAAAGTACCGAATCAAATCCTATTATATACGTGTAATGT
>JAUZSU010148436.1:0-14825 GCA_034780255.1 Parotocinclus maculicauda
TAGGGCATGTTCGTTTAATCGGACCAGCCGGTTATTAGGACCAAAACGATCGCGTCCCGATGTGGTCCCATTAACCGAAATCGACTGTATATATTTATTATTATCGATTCATTATGTATTTATTAAAATATCGTGTAACGAATGATAAGAAATGTAAAGTGAATGAGAACATTTCAGTCACAGTGCTCATATTTTGGCTTTCTCTGTTCTCTACGAGCAAACTATGACAGTTTTGGGGAACGCCAGTTGTTCAGTGGGTCGTTACTTTGACGATAAGCCGTTCCCTGTGAGTTCTGCACACCCCAGTGTAAAGGATACACACTTATTATTACGTTTGGACCCAGTCATGGTCGTTGGGTACGGACTTTGTGGAAATGTAGGTGAGCTGGGAAGATGGCATGATGTTCAAACGGTCGATGCTCTCATTGGTGGAGCCTCGCATTAGAACGTGTTCCCGAAGCCCCCTGAGACTAAGCCCGTGTCCTCATGAGCCTCGGGTTCCGCGTGTCCATGTTGCTTCCAGCTGGTGGCCTGTGGTAGTAAACAAGAGCTGTTAGGTAAGCAAGAAGATTTGTGTCTGCCCGCTCGACTCTGAGGTTTGGAAGAGGCATTACCTCACGTGGAAGGATCTGAGCAGGGTTTCTTGTGCGTCGTGATGGCGAATCAAAGCTCACCCAGGTCTCCCCGCAAATGTCTCGCAGATGTTGCTGGCAAGCACCTTTCCTGTTTGTCTCTGCTTCTGCAGAAAAAAGCAGATCTCAGTTTATCCAATGCATTCAGGGAAAATAAACGGCTTCGAGAGTATA
Organism: Parotocinclus maculicauda; assembly: GCA_034780255.1. Classification (NCBI taxonomy): domain Eukaryota; kingdom Metazoa; phylum Chordata; class Actinopteri; order Siluriformes; family Loricariidae; genus Parotocinclus; species Parotocinclus maculicauda. The sequence goes on from JAUZSU010148436.1 coordinate 807, forward strand.
GACAAACTGAGAATGTGCAGCGAGAAGGAGAAACACACGCACACACACACACACACACACACACACACACACACACAGCAGACGCATGCTGAGAAAAAAAGGAAAGCAACGAACAAACGAAGGTTTTTTTTCCAAAACACATTCTTCTAAGATCAGCAGCACCTTCAGGAGATGGACGTTCAGGAGACGCCGACCCCAATACCCTCTGTATCTGCTGATGATTTGTTTGGGTTGTAAACAAAAAGCAAGTGCACCTTGCTTCAATCCAAGTCCACTTTCACTGCCAGATCCTGCAGCTGTTCCTCACTTAGCAGTTTGGAGCAGAACATCAGGCACATCGGATTCCTCTGGAGGATCTGGAGAGTTGTGGCTGATCAGGTCGAGCTTCTCCGCACAAGAACGTCCCCCGTTATTCAAACGAAGCCGTGAACGACGGGTGGACGTCTTCGAATGTGGCTTGGCACCTCGAAAGATGGGCACCTCCTACAGAAATCATTCCTTTGCCTGGTGTGCCCAAACCTCTTTTCTTTTTCACGGGAGCGTGACCCAGAGTGTTCGTTCGTCCATTAGTCTTTATTAATGGTTTGATCCTGACGAGGGCTGTGGCGGTTTTGGAGATTCTCCCGGAACCTCTGAGTGCATCCTGGGAACATGTCCAGGACGGGGCACCAGTCCATCACAGGGCATCACTCTTTCAATCATTCAGACCCAGGAATGAGCCACCTACTGGCATGTTCGGAAACCTATGCAAACGTTCAGACTGCATCCCAAGAAAAGGGTTCTTGTGTGTGGAAGTTTGCATGTTCTCACCCTTTTAAAGGTTTTTTTTTTACCGTACCCAGTCCCACGCGTTGGCACCTCATTCCCTCTGTACCCTGACTGTGGGTCCACACTGTCCAGTTCCAGCTTCTCCATAAGGTGTTGATTTTCAAACAAAGACCCCAAGTCTACACACAGGAGGTCTGCTGCGTTTTTGGTCTACATTGCCTGGGTGGTGAAGAGGCGGGGCAGGGTGGTACAAGGAAGGGGCAAAAAAAATGGGGATGTTCTGTGAGACCCCCCCTCTGCCCTCCCTAACTTTCACAGCTGGTCTGAATTGCATCTTGGAAGCAATCGTCGAATCTTCCCGGGCCCACTTTGTTTTCGGGAGTGCGCGCTGGAGGATATTTGCTTATAATTAACTTCAAAACGTCCAGTCTTTATTCAGGGCGGGGCTCGCTAAAGTCTAAAGTCTAGTGACACAAACTGAAAATAAAAAGTTTGTGAGTCATTTTTTAAATATACAGAGCACAAGTATTCAATAACAGATAATAGACTTTTTTGTAAAAGATAAAAAAATAGGACACGTCACCTCGAAAGACCTATTCACACCGCTCTGAGCTGTTCTGCCTGGCAACCGAGCTCTGATTGGTCAGCCAGCTTTTAATGCAGAACAGGCTCTGGTTTTAAGATTTTCCGGGGCATCGCAGTCGTTTTTCGAAGCTTGGCGTGCCAATTGAAAAAAGCAAACGGAGATGGAGCGAGAATGGCACAGAACTTTGGGGAGGCTGGCACAGGACCCACGGAATGAGACCTACCCCCTGCCAAACATTCTTGGTTTGTATACCACATCTGTATACAAGTTTTTTCTTTCTATAAAATTCTCCGGTTGTGTCGAGTCTCGTTCCAGTGGGTCGCACTCTTGTTGTGGTTCTTTCTCTCCGTGTTTCCTTTCTTGCCAGGGTCTTTTAAGTGCTCAGAGTTTCTCTTGGTGCGGAGGCGGGTTAAGCGGAACTTCCGGCGCCCCCAGATGACAGCTGCTCTTTTACTTTCTTCCAGGTTTTATCTTTTTTTCCTCGGCTTTGCCGTTAATGTCATGAGCCGGTGCTTGTAGGTTAGATTTTTGTGTGCATTGTTTCACAAACCCCAAATCGAAACGGACATAAACAGACGCGATGTGAATTCCGTTATCTTTGACTTTTATTATGTTGTTCTTGAGTTTCAGATTGTGTGGCAACAATCTCACGAGCTTTACACAAAGCTGTTCTGAATGGCAGAATAAAGTTCCCCTTTGTGCTTCCACTTTCCTTCTGGTTTGAGGTCCAGATGAGATAGAACTTGGACTGAAACCGCGAAGCATGGCGGTGGTAGCGCTGTTTCACGCGGGGTTCGTGTGCTGGCGGCGCGTCCGAGCGAGGTCGTTTGTGCGATTCGTTTCGTAACCGGGCGACGCGCTTTCGTTGTGCGTCCCATAACAAGCTCGCGATGTGGAACGTCGTGTTCCTTTCGCCCTCCCGCTCGACTTTACGAGCTCCCATCGCATTCCGGCGACCCGCGGTTCCTGATGATTTATTGTACATCATTTGTTTTATTGGTTTATTTTCCCCTGTGCGTTGCTTGTGTTAGCCCTCGCTTTGGCTGCTGAGTTGTGGTTTAGCGATGATGTCACCGGGCTGGAATGCCGTCTACGGGGAGACTTCCTCTCACCGCTCCTGGCCAGCTTTTCCTCCCAGACCTGCTGGGTGGGGGGTCTGGATTTATTTACTCTCCTTAACAACCAAATCAAAATAATGACAGCTTTGTTCAGCGGTGGCTGTACAGTAGGAGACCACAATCATCCAGCAGCTCTTTCAGGACCTGCTGAAGCTTCTCCAGGTGGTTTAGGACCTGACGCGATGGAGATATGGCTTCAGGAGCATCAGCAGCATTCACAATTATTCGAACCTTTTACCAAAGCAGCATAGACCCCCCACCAGCAGTCGTGTAGGGGCATCTATAGAGAGTCACACACACCTATGTCTATTTCTTTATTAATTTATTTAGGCTTGGATCCAGGATCTTTTTGTAAAATATCTCCTCGTGTTTTGGAGAGCTTACTGTATTAATAAATAATAATCACAATAATAATAATCATTTATTATTTTAAAAAATGTTTTGTTTTTTTTTCCAATTAAAAAAAAAGTTTTTTCTAATAAATTATTATTTTTTTAACTTTCTGAATCTATGGGCAGTTTTAAATTATCTGCCTTTATGTAAAAATGTATTTTTTTTAAATGGATTTCATTGTAAAATATATATTATTAAATTGTACAATTGCTCTTTTTGTTTGGGAATATTTTTTTTTTTAAAACCTGATAAAGTATTTTCTGTTTCAGACCTAATTTTGGGGAGGTTCATATTGAAAACTGTTAATTTATTTTATTTTGGACTTATTTTTTGTAAAATCTCCTTATGCTGTTTGTAAAAAGTTTTAGTTTGATTAATTCTTTATTTTTCTTTTTTCAGTAATTATGTAATTATAGGACCTAATTTTTAACAAAACATAAAAAAAATAGTATATACATTTTAAGGAAATATTTTAAAGACTTTAAAGTTTTACATTATATAATAAAAAATATATTTATATAATTTTATATTCCCTTTATATACATTTTTTTGATGATCAAATATTTATATTCATTTAAATATAATTTAAAATATCTACATAAAGGGAATATATTTAATTATGAATATATATGATATTTGTATTATATATTGTAAAACTTTAAAGCCTTATAAAAAGAGGTTTTAAAATATTTCTTTAAAATGTATATACTATTTGAAATAAAAAAAGACTTAAATAAATTATTTTAAGTATTTTTTCTTTTGTAAACAGCATGAGATTTTACTAAAAAAAAAAAATTATAATAATAATAATAAATGAACAGACAAAAAACTAAGGTCTGCAACAGAAAATACTTAATCAGCTCTCAAAATAAAATAAATAAAAAGAGCAAATTTAATAATATATATTTTACAGTGAAATCCATAAAAACTAATACATTTTGACAAAAAGGCAGATTATTAAGTGTCCATAGATTTAAAAGATAAACAAAACAATATGTTTAATAATAACAACGTTTAAAAAATACATTAAAAAAAAGATTTTTATTGTTATTATTATTTATTAATACAGTGAGCTCTCCAAAACATTAAAAAACAACATTTTTAAAGAATATTTTAATCTTATTAAGTGATTATCCAAGCATGAGGAGATATTTTCAGGACCTCATGTAAACAGTTTACAGTATTTTTTGTGATGATTTTTTTTTAGCCCCGTTGTTTGTTATGAGTGACTGAGATGTTCTGCTGGTCCGTAGTGGAACCTTCTGGTTTGCCATTTTCCCAGCGCTCCTGTTCAGTAGAGGCTGTGATGGAGTCACGCTGGGTTAGGCCACCTTGTCTCAACCTTCAGGTCTGTGGAGCATCTCGTGAAATCGGCTGCGTGGGCAGATCTGTGGGGCAGATAGACGACTTTATGGGGGTTGTTTTTGCTCAGGTTGCTCGGATAACGTTTAAAGCTCAGATGACTAATATTTAATTTCGCCGGCTCAGTGGAAAAGTCCGGTCGGTATTTCATGTCACGCAGCACAGGGCTTCTCGTCCTGGAACGTCGACGCCGAGCCGAAGAACCTCTGGCGCTGGAGGAGGACCATTAATCATTTTTTGACGGCTTCCCCAGATTTGTTTGGACGTCCCTGCGAGGATGATTGATGTCCTCACCTTTACCTTTTATTTCCTGTTCCACGGCAGGTCAGAGGGTTCAGTCCGATCAGGACTTCACTTCAAACCACAGACTCGTCTCACCTGAGAACATCAAAGCTCCATCAGCAGAACGTGAGCGCGGTCCGTCTCTAACCAGGAACGGGCTCGTGTTACGGAGCCAGCGACCTCGGCTGACCCCAGAGCCGCACTGACTGCTGATTGGGGCTTTAGGTCTAGTTTCGGCGCCCCCAATTAAATCCCTCTGAATTCTTTAAGCGCGGTATGACATGGCCACGTCGTCCTTTTGTTCCATGTCCTCGGTATGACCTTGTGCCTCGGTCTCTGTTCCAGACGTGCCAGTCCAAGGTGTACGACCTGTCCCATGGCATTTCCCAGTACGCCTGGTTTCCGTGTCGCGAGGCCCAGCAGACGTCCTGGTACCGTCAGTACTGGCTCAAGGTTTGCTCCACGTTTTTGCCTCTTGTTTTTCTTAGATCACCTGAAGGAGACGTTCTGATTTAATAACACTCACTTATGCCCCCTACAGGCCTATTTCTCACACCCCATGGTAGCAGCGGCGGTGATCATCCACCTGGCGGCGGACGGGACCAGCATTTTCGATCAGACCCAGTGTAACATCACCGTGCAGCTGGTGGACACCAAGGAGAAGATCCACAGCTTAGGTGTGTAAAGAATTATATTAGATTAGGTTCTGAGAATAAATAAACAAAACATTCAGACTCAAACATCTATTTTCTCTTTTGTTCTTTTTTCTTTCTTTTTTTCTTAGTATTCTCTAATTCCTCCTGTCTTTTTTTTTTCTTTCTTTCGTAGGAGTCTCTTTAGCGCTTTTATTTTCTTATTTTTCTTTCTTTCTGTCTTTTTCTTTTCTTCTTCTTTATTATTCTTTCCTCCTTTATTTCTTTTTTTTGTATAAATTTTTCTTTGTTTTTTTATTTTATTGTTCTTTGTATTGTTCTTTCTTTCTTTCTTTCTTACTTTCTTTTTCTCTTAAACCTTTCTATTTTCTATTTCTTTTTCCCTGTCTTTTTCTTTTTATTTGTTTTTATCTTTCTTTCTGTTTTTTTCTTTCTTCTTACTATTGTTTTTTTTTTTTTTCTTTCTTCCTATTATTTCTTTTGTATTGCTCTTTAATTATTTTTCTTCATCATTCTTCTTTCCTTTTTTTTCTTTCTGATTCTCTAACTTTGTTTTTTCTTCTCTCTCTTTCTTTCTTTCTTTCTCTTTCTTCTCTTTTTTTCCTTTCTTTTCTTCTTTTTTTCTTTCCTTTCTTCTTTTTTTCTTTCCTTCCTTCTTTTTTTCTTTCTTTCCTTCTTTCTTTTCTTTCTTTCCTTCTTTCTTTTCTTTCTTATTTTTCTTTCTTCTCTTTTTCTTTCTTTTCTTCTATTTCTCTTTATTTCTTTTCTTTCTTTCTTTTCTTTTTCTTTTATTCTTTCTTTCTTTTCTTTCTTTCCTTCTTTCTTTCTTCTCTTTCTTCTCTTTCTTTCTTTCCTTCTATACCATTCATTACTTTTTTTAGCCTTTCTTTCTTTGATTTTTACTTTCTGTTGTTTTTTTGTTTTTGAATCTTTTACTTTCTTCCTCTAGCTTATCTAATCTATAATCATTTTTATAATCATAGTCATTTTTTTCATTAAATTTAAGCTCATCAGTCGATATATTAGTGTTTATTTTATTGGATAATAAAACTATTGTTTGATTTATCCCCTTATCATCATGGCTTAATTAAAAACATGAATTATAAAGTATTTATGAGACTCCGCCCCCTCCAGGTGATTGGCGTCTGAGCTGTCGGGTTAATCCGTTAGTGATCCCAGTGAGTCACGACCTGAGCATGGCATTCTACCACACCAAAGCCATCCTGCTGATTTTCCGCTGTTCCCTGGTGGCCATCTCGGGCGTGGGCCTTCGGTCCTTCCAGTTCTTCGACCCCATCACCATCAGCAGCTGCCAGAGCAACGAGATCTACAACCCCATGGGTCAAAGGTCAGCTCAAACCTGCTACACTGATCTAATAACGTGGCACGGCAAGAACTTTGCCCTCGTGACTTTTTAAGGTGGCATTTACCCGCTGCTGTGACGTGTGGGACGAATCCAAAAGAACTTGAGAAGGAAGCTCATCTGGACAAAAGGAGAACATGCAAACTCTGGAGTGCCACCCTGCACGCCACGCAGGTTCATCAGCGTAAGCGTCTCGGACACAAGAGTCACCTTGGGCTGCACGAGAAGAGGTGGTACAGTGCATTGATCATCCCCGTGCCGCGCCATCTGCAGGAGCCTGAAGCTACAAATGGTGACTCATTCATGCCTGAGATGTTTACAGTGGGTAAAGCTGTCACCCTCCAGCTACAAGGACCATGGCTACTGCCCGTGTAGAGTTTGCATGTTCTCCCTGCGTTTATGTGAGCTTCCTCCCGTCCACCCAGACACTCCGCTGGCACACAGGTAAGTACCAGGGGGTGGAAACAGCAGCTTTGGATTCAAACCAGGACGTGAAGTTTGGGCGGTAAGATTAAGGGGGTCAAAATCGGGAGCTTGCTAAGATACCCGGGCATCGCTGGTATCTCACTGCTTCAGAATCCTGGGTACGCCTGATTAACTGGCATCGGGGTTTCAGTTCGGTTTCGCCGTACCTCCGGGAAAGTGACGGCATGGCCGGTTTGAACGAGGGCGTGAACGGGCGGGTGGTTAATGCCCGTTGGCACGAACCCGTCTTTAAATCGGAGACATCAGCTTTGCTTCCATCTTCATTTTTCACCCATAAACGGGCACAGGGACTGGCAACATCCAGAACTTTACTGGACGAATCGAGGTTGCATAAGCGCTTTATTATTGCTTTATGAGCCAACGAACCGTTTTTGGGGTTCAGCCCAAAGCAGATGGGTCGTTCCATCTCGTTCGGCTCCTCTGGTCCGGTGCCACCTCGCTTTCAAATTGCACGACGGTAGTAACTTGCGAATTCTGCATCTTGCCCTGGACCAGCTCCTTTCCCGTCGTCCTCGTACCTCTCCAAAACCCCAATTCCCGGCGCCGTTAACAACGGGGGGTCATTATAATGGTCGGCTTTTACGCTCCATCCCATTTTTCGGCTCTCAAAGACCTTCAAACAAAAGCTCTGGCGCTGCCTCACATATTTCGATGCAGTGGAGGAATGTGTTTTGTTCATTTCCCCTTTGCTTTTGTTCCCCCCCTTTTCTTTTTTTTTCTTTTTTGCTCGAGTGCCGGGCTTCAGAGGAGCCGTGCTGTACGAGTCGACATAATGACTTTAAATTGCTCAAGATGTTGCGACTTTAAACACTGAAAATGTTGCGCCCAAACATCGCTTGGTTCAGGATCGCCCTTGTACGCAGACCTGGCATCCCGTTTCCACCACAGTGCATTATGGGTACTAATCCGTGGAACCAGCGCCTGGGTTCTATCGGCTAACGGAAGCGGTGACAGTAGGGTCAAGAGGTAAAACCAGGATGGGGAGTCGCTCCGCCTCCGAGAACAGGCTTTATGTTTTTAGATTCTCTTCTAGGCAACAGCGGAAAGGGAAAACCTCGGGGGGAGGGGCCAGGGGTCCAAGACTCAAAAACCTCCTTGGGTGGCTCAGATGTTAATTGTAAGAATAAAACATTTATTTAGGCAATTAAGTTTGGAGTAATAATCCCACCATCCAAGAGCGCAGGAAGATCAGTAACCTAAACGGATATCAGTTCCACCAATAATAAATAATCCATCATTTGGGATCAGGGGAGAAAGATCTTAAGTGTGACGTCACGTTTGTTTCTTATCAAAACCACACTCTCCATCAGATCAAATGCAATTCCAACAAAGTAGGATTTTTAAATGTAGCCAAGTCTGCTGTCGAGGTCGAGTCCAAATGAAATTATGATTCTTTTAAAAAAAAATAAAAATAAATAAATATATTAATCATGCAGGAATTAAGAGGAAAATTATTTCAAAATCAATAAATATATACTGATATCTAGCACTAAATCAATAAATAAAGCAAACAATTAATATTATGTTTCATTATATATTGTGTAAAATGTAACATTAAATAATGAATAACCTACATTTATTATTATTATTATTTAGACAAAGCTGATGGACGTTTTGGAAATAAATGCTGGTGATTATTTTTTCTCCCAAATTGAATCAGATATTCAAAACATAAAACGTGAAGTCACCTTAATATAAACAACAACATCCATTCTGTATATTTATTATTATTATTATTATTATTATTATTAATAAACGTGATAAACAGAATCATAATAACATTTAAATCTGCCCTCAAATGAATAAACGTTCTTAAACTAAATAAATGAAGTAAGAGAAAAGGCTAACGGCATGTTAACTATTCCAAATAGTCTGATTCAAGTCTGATTTAGGTTTGATTTGTGTTTGATTCCTGTCTGATTTTGGTCTAATTAGAGAATGATTTGTGTCTGATTCCTATATGATTTGTGTTTGATACAAGTCTGATTCCTATATGATTCCTATATGATTCCTATATGATTTGTGTTTGATACAAGTCTGATTCCTATATGATTCCTATATGATTCCTGTCTGATTCCTGTCTGATTCCTGTCTGATTCCTGTCTGATTCCTATATGATTCCTGTCTGATTCCTGTCTGATTCCTGTCTGATTCCTGTCTGCTTTTGCGTTTGATTTGCTGACTCAGGGTGGAAAGATTGTTCCAAGCACATTCTATTTATACTGCTGCTCTGCTCCCACAGGCTTTGTTGCCAAAGTAATGAAGATTAATATCAGGTTAACCACCGTGTGTGTGTGTGTGTGTGTGTATGTGTATGTGTGTATGTGTGTATGTGTATGTGTGTATGTGTATGTGTGTGTGTGTGTATGAGTGTATGATACACATGAACTGTACACCTTTGCTGGACGTTTTTTTAAAAATGTTTTGTTTCCTTTATGATAATTGTGTATTACTATGGAATCAAATAAAGTATAAAAATGTGTTTTTGTGTGTGTGTGTGTGTGTGTGTGTGTGTGTGTGTGTGTGTGTGTGTGTGTGTGTGTGTGACCGGAGTTGAACGTCTGGAAGAACGACGATGCAGTTTCTCTCACTCTTCTCACTCTCACTCTGTATCAAATTAAAAAAATTTTTTTTTTATTTTTTAAACTTGCATCTCTTGGCCTGATTTCAAACGTACCAAACTCGACCCGTCTTCGTATTTCGTTAATACTTCTCGTTTCCCTTTCTGGTCGTTCTTAGGGCTGATCGGAAGCTTTAGACGTGGCGTTCGTTGTGTAACGCCGTTCAGGTTGTGTATCTTTCCTTCTGCGTCTCCTCGCCGTACATAACACTCGTGCCGTGTATTTGATCAGTTCCACATTCACAATAAAAAGCGAGCAGATGTCTCAGACAAAGGTTTGGGAACCCCCCTGTAGGGGGACATGTTTTGTTGACTTTCTGGATGGGGGAAAAATGTACACAACCTCTGCGGGGAGCGAAGTGAAATACGATGCGTTTCTGCACGTTTAACGAACCATTAACAAGTCGATTAAACTCTGAGAGCGTACAAAAACACGTGGACCCTCCGGAAAAGTGCACGGATTCTCTGTTTGGGCTTCTCCTTAGGTCGGTTCGGGAATGTGGACATTGTGGCGCGAGCTTACAGATCTTATGTCTTTGTTTGCTGTCACGTTAATGAGTTTAATCGTGGACGATCTTTGTGTTTAGGGTTTATAAGATTTAAAAAATCTCCTTTTTTAAAAATTCCCCTTTTTCTTTCTCTCTCTTCCCTCCAGTTGTGTTCATTACTCCTGCGAGGCCATCGACTGCCAGGAGCTGACGGTCCGAAACGCAGACCTGAAATGTAACGGCGCGTTCTTTAACGGCGCCCGCTGCACCGTCACGTGCAACAGCGGCTACGTCCTGCAGATCCACCGGGACGACGATCTCATTAAGAGCCAGGTACGTTACGTTATTAGATCACCTTTTAATATCGAGGGCCGGTCCCAAACTGAGCAAGCCCAGGGCGACAGTGGCAAGGAAAATCCCTAATCCCTAAAATAAACTTCGGTGACATAATGCGGTGAATAATGCTTCAGATTTAAGTGGGAAGGTCCTTGGGAGCACATCGTCCCCTGCCAACCAGAGGAGGGCGAGTGGTACTACCCTCTGGCACTGCCCGGGCATGATGAGGCTGGGGCGGATGATGGTGTTGTGAGGTGACTGCAGGGTTCAAATCTCACCTCTTAACGCTCGGATTTTGAAGTTAGATCCCTTGTAAGTCGCTCTGGATATTGTAACAATCACGGTACTGGGTAAGGCCCGAAGGTTGAGGGTTCAAATCCCATGCCAGCCGTCGATTCTGGGTTAATAAACGGTGTGTGAGCTTTAAAACGGTTTGAGATTCAAGGAAGGGGTGTAGGATCTTGTCCGGCTTCAGGTTTAGTTGAACTGGATGAGTTTCTCTGGATTATGAAAGTTCTTGGAAGTCTCTGATGGCACCAGATGATTCAGGGATGGGACCTGAGGACACGGCAGGGTTTGGTGACCGTATGGAAAAACGTTCATGGAAAGAGTGAAAGAGGATCGCAATGTCAGGCTCCATCTCATCCCCGGGCTTCATTAGGGAATTGCAGACGTGCTCCACTTGTATCAAACGGCCTTCCAGGAAATGTTTGAGATCATCGTATCGGTGAAACCATCTGTTCCCTGCACTTGTTTGTGCGAGTGTGTGTGCGTGCGTGTGTGTGTGTGTGTGAACGAGAGAGCGCGGGTACACCGTTGTTTTTGTTTTCTCCTTGTAAACGCTGCTCTCAGATGTTTGATGGATAACCGGTGTGGGAAACTGGCTCGCTCCACTTTCCCCTGGATGTGCGAGTGTCAAGCAGGCCTGGACCCGGACCGATCGGGCGCTGGGTCGGACCCGGACTCGACCCGCTCCGCCATGGAGACGGCAAACAATCAATTATGTGCAGCTTTCAGCCAGACGTCAGGCTCCCTTTGAGTCAGGGAGACGTTGCTCCGCTTCGCTGCTCGTGACGTTGCTCGCTTTCGAAACGAGTCCAGAGGTCTTGGCAGGGTGTTTGGGGATCATTTGACGTGCGTTAACGAAGCGACGTCACTTCCTCGTTCGCTCGTCCCTTAATACGCAAGTCCTTGGTAAACAAAGTCCTGTCATGCTTACAGAACGTATCGAAATAGGATATGGTTTTTAATGTTCGTTACAGTCTGAATTCTGTATTTTTTGTATTTTGGGGAGTACAATGCGCTGTGCTGAACCTTTAAAAAGCGCCCGAAGGGTTTTAGGAGCGTCCCACATGATGTCATCCGAGTGCCTCGTACCCAAAAAAGTACAGAATCCAAAAAGACCAAAAAAGTACAGAGCCTTCTTTTGAAGTAAAACACAAAGTTAAAGAAACAATCAAGAAAAAAGCAGATTCCTAAACATTTCAGTATTATAATATACAGGAGCTCTACCGGTCCATCCCAACTCTGTAGTATCTGAGGGAGGGGAGGTCGAGTGGCGTTTTAGGGATCATGCCTGACCCCTGCAGATACCTGGGGTTAAAAAGACGTCCTGATGTGCAGCGTGTCCCGCGTTCACGTTAAATCGGGACTTTACAGACGGATTGCGGTTTACGCTTCCGTTCTAAAGCGATTCTGATTGGTCCGTTTCTCTGGACTGAGGCAGAGCTACGTCAGGAAATGTCAGCCTTATCTGTTTTATCTCGGAGAGCGCATAACGTAAACGTCGGCTTTGTGGCGAGCCGTGCTTGTTGTTTCCTAGATGCCCCGCGCTGTCGATGCGATGTCTGGCTCGAATTAGTTGCACTATCCGGCAAAGAGGAGGAGAAACCCTCGAGTGTAAATAACTTTGTTGTTTCTTAAAGAAGAGGAAACACCTTCCTAACAAGCAGGTCGTTTTAACGTGGCGTTTTTTTTAACCTCGTTCTCCCTGCAGCCGGATATGAACGTCCAGTCTCCTGGTGTTTTATGCGCGTTTGGTTATGTGGTCGTTTGTGCTCGCAGTTTACCTGCGTCTGTTTCTTTTTACAAGGGTTCGATGGGAAACGCTCCTCCATTAGGGGCGCTAAAGTCGTTCTGAGAGCCATGGGCTGCAGAGGCTCAGCAGGAAACGGGTAGCTGACGGACCAGGCAGATAAGCCGTCCAGCACCGTTTGTGAACCCCTATACAAGCAGGTCCAACAGAGGGGACTCCTGGGCAGCGAGGAGACCGAAAACTTAATGACCCAAAACCCTAAGAAGCTCTAACCGTGCTGGACTTTCCTCCCTGAACCGAGGCGTTTGAAGACAAAGCCGAGCATACAATTTAGGAAACGTTTTAGGTGGTGGTCTCAGACTTTTGCCTCTCAAATCCAGCCGACGTTGCGCTTTTGGTCGCTCTGGGAGATGTTATCCGTAAACAGCCCCGCTTATTCGATTTGCCGTTGAAGATCTTCTCGATGCTGAGCGTCGGGGGTGGGTGGGACGGTCATGCGCCGGACCCGTGCGGCCGCCCTGGCAGGGTTTGACATAAGCAGGATGATAAAAGAGTTCAGAGGTAGTCTGAGGATTTACCTAAACATCAGATAAAGTGCTCTCCATCTTCCCTTCTTTCAAACAAAACCGAGCGAGCAGGAAACTCCAAGAAATGTGTCTTTAATTCAAGACATTCGGCCTCTGCAACGTTTCAGCCTCCATTCCTGTCAGGACGCTCTCTCGCCGCCTCGGCCGCCATAAAAGCTTCGAAGGCTGTTATCGGTTACTGCAAAACGTTAAAAAAACTAAACGGTCCTTTGTAAATACAAAAATATGCGCCTTTTTATAAGCGCTGAAAACAATGATTAATGTGTGCGTTTCTGATTACGCGCTCCCCTCCATTCGCCTCTTGGACGCCATCACCGCGCTGAGGTTATCGGATTTATTTAGATTGTTCTCTGACTGAAGCTATATTCGGGCCCGAGCTTTGATTCGCTAATGGACATGAGCTGTTTTGCTTAATAAAAAAGCGCCGCGGTGCTGTTAATAGTAATTTACAGGTCCAGGTGCCTTTGTAGCGATACACGGGATGGTGTAATGGATCGGATACTTTTACATCGATAGACAGGATAAGGAATAACAGAAGATCAGATGAACCCGAGAGTGAATATGAACCTGTTTATGTACTGTAGTTCTAGAGTTAAAGAGAATATACAGGTAACAAAGCAGTACTACTTGCAATAGGACGCTTACAAACACCATTTACAGCGTTGTACAAATGAGCATCGCAAAGTCATGCATAAACACACACACACACACACACACACACACACACACACACACACACGAGGAACTTACATAAAAAAGGCTATAAACACATCAACTGAGTTATAACAGAATCTAGAACAAACATGAGTTGGCAATAGAGACAGAGAGAGAGAGGGAGACAGAGACGGAGAGAGACGGAGAGAGGGAGACGGAGAGAGGGAGACGGAGAGAGGGAGACGGAGAGAGGGAGACAGAGAGAGGGAGACAGAGAGACAGAGAGAG
>JAUZSU010148447.1:0-14822 GCA_034780255.1 Parotocinclus maculicauda
GTCCCTGAGCAAGGCCCTTAACCCACAATTGCTAGGATTGTAAGACTGTATTAATTGTAAGTTGCTCTGGATAAGGGTCGTCTGCTAAATGATGTAAATGTTATATTGCTGTAACTTGGTATCGGGTGTTTGTATTGTATCTGAGTAATTCTGCAAGTACAGACTTGATGGGTCCGTTTCTAATTTAAAAAAATTAGGCTGTCAAATTTTGCATTATCAACCTTATGCATTATGACATTGTAATCACTAATGCTTCTTTCAGCATTGTTAATTGTATTTTAGCTGCTTGACCCTGTGAAGCACTTCTTATTATTCCCTCTTTACTATTCTCTACATTCTTCATACCATATAAAGCATAGAGCCTTAAAGGAGCAGAATTGGTACATTTAAACAAATGTCTGTTTCCTTGTACTGTTTGCTCATTAGTGTGTGTTAGCAGGTTACGTATACTGCCTGAATGGTGTTTGCTTGTCTTCCTCGTGTCCATTTGGGTTTAAGTACTTTGGTTTCCTCCCACAGGCCAAAGACGTGACATTGGCTCGGTGTGAATGTGGCTGACCATGCCCTGTGGTATCTTGTTTCTTTGTGAATAGTCACTGATCCTGAAAGCAATGTTAAATACAGTAAAATAAAACCCAAAGGCCTTTACGTGGTACATGAGAAAACAGCTTGAAAATACTGTTGCTTATAAGGGTTTGTTCACACTTGTCAGGTTTGTTTTTATTAAAATAAACCCTGGTGTGATCGCTCCATTAATATGGTTCATTAGAGCAAATGTGGTTGCTGCCACCTGAACCTTAGAGCACACCAAAACAAGAGGACATGCTATCACCTGAATAGGTGGGTCCCGGTCAGCTTCCAGCTGTACTTTGGTGCGGTTTGATGGAATGAGGTGATAATGTTGAAGCGACACTTAAAATTCTGTAGTTGAACATGGGCTGTATAACTTTTTATAACTGCTTTCTAACAATGTAACTCTGCTTAGGTTTATTAAACAGTATTTGATTCTGTAATTGGAAAGGACAGAATACTTAAACATACCTGTTTCTTTTAGTTATAGGAGGTAAGTTAGGCATTCATTGTCAGTACAAGCGTCATAACCATCTTTTGTGTGTATTAGTAGTAATTGTGGCTGTGTCGTCTTTAGACTTTCAAATAAAAAAAAACATTTTTAAATTGAATATGAGCAAACAAAAATGCATGTTATTGCAATAACCTCGTGCAATCAGATGATGGAATATTTGTGTTTTCTGCCAGCCCTAGATTGAGCTAGTAATCGGCTGTTTTTTTATTTTTTTTTTAATTGCTGATGCATATATTTTACAACAGGGCGACTGATTATATTGTGATTATATAATGCGGGTATCACTTTATTTTGCAGTTTATAAAACTAATAATTTTCAACGAAAGACAAAATTGCTGAATTTAAATGAACATTTATTTCAGCAAAAAAATAATAAAAATAAAGTTTTATTGCACATAACGACATTTATTATGTAATAACAACATCTTCTTGTTTCTGGGAAAAATGTGTAAATACAAAATAGTTTTGATCTTCCCATAAATGTCCTCACCCTCAATGAATGTTCTCCCAGCATCTCTTTGATTTAGGCACTCAGTGGTCCCAGTTTATGAGTCGCAACTTGTAATTGAAGAAACAAAGTTTCTCTGCAGTCTGTCAGATATTTTTGAATATCGGCATCACAAGCTTAAATATGATTTGAGAAATTGGACATGCTGATTATGTCAAAAGGGCATTAACCGGATGGCTTATTCTTCTTCTTTTTTGTACGTGCCATACACATATTTGTGTTCTGTGCCCCGGAGTCTCTCAGCTCACCATTGGCAATCCTGGTTAATATTTGACCAATCACAGAGTTTCACCTGATTGGGATAATAAACTTTATTTGTTCATATATGGTGGCTAAATTTGTTCATATATGGTAGTTAAATGTTTAGGCTTATCTTCCAGTAGTTATGGACATTTAAGTATGACAGATCAAACTCCATGTTTTGATTATATGCATTGTTGCTAGTATAAGGTCACTTATACAGGGTGCACAAACACATACCCACTCACACTGGGACACTTTAGAGACATCAGTTAGCTTAATGTATGGCTTTGGAATGTGAGAGGGAAGTGAGTACTCAGAGAAAACACACATGCAGGGAGAACATGAAGCTGTGACGTGGTAAGGATACCAACTTGGGGTGTGTGATACGTATCGTCTATGATAATATGTAAGTTGATAAAACAATGTGTGAGCTGCTGTGCTAACGCCACTAATGAAGCTAGCATTCTACCTAAGAGCACATGACTTAAGTTAAAAATGAGTAAACAAACTGTGTCATGAGACAAAATACTGACACCACCAGGCTCGCAGTCTGTCTCTGGGCATTGCTCGTTGTTCATTGATGTGGTGTGGGTTTGAAAAGAGCGATGTTGTGTAAAAGTAGACAATCTGCAAAGTATGTCAGAAATTGGTAGCTATTAAAGACAACTCAGCAATTAAGCACAGTGCAGAATAGGAAGATTATGACACATTTTTTGGGAGTCAGCTGTCTTAATCTAGCTAAGTTACAACACAAAACACACTCAGCAAACCTTAAAACCATAATCATTCTTATAAAAAGGATTTACAACAAGAAAATGGCAAGACATAACAAATATACTGCTCACAAAAATTAGGGGATGTTTCAAAATGAAATATCAACAATATAATAGTTTTGGGAGCAGTGTACTTTTACCAGTAATGTTGTAAAAAACACAAAACCAGTTCAGATGGATGAGAGATGGGTTCTAACACGCAAGAATATGCCCTGCAAATGTATCGTCTTATCATTATTCACAGAATCCTCTAATATTGAGATCTGTTTTTAACGATGTACACCTCACTACCCACTGTCCCTCTGTGCCAACTGGAAATTTTATAACACACGAATGTTTTTTTGTATTTATTGCAGGGATCTGAATTCAGAGGCTTTGAAGTTGAAAACAAAACCAGCAGCTTACCTGTACAGCGACGACGGAAACCTTTCAAACGTAAGTGTCATACAAACGTAATGTTAAAAAAAAATAAATCATAAAGATTTTATAAATTAACTAAGTTATTGTGTTTTTATTTGTCATGATCATTGTAATTTTTCTATAGATTGGAATTCTCATTTTTGGATCTCATGAATTTGTCGGAGGTTTTTATTTTATAAAACCATCATCAAAGTATCTTGATGAGACTTTCTTTTATATGCAGGATTATTCTTTCATTCAGTGATCGTTTGGAGCTTGAAAGCACAATATTTGTAATGATCTCTGCTCTTTTTTGAAACACAAGAGATGTTTAGCTGCATAATGTTTTACTTCTGATTTCCAAGAATATGAACTGAGGTGCAAAATTGTTGTTATTATTATTATTATTATTATTATTATTATTATTATTATTTAAAGGTGTATTCTGTGAACGTGTTTTGCTTCGACAAAAATCTCCACTATGTGGGATGAAGGAAGTTTAAATGTGAGGTTTAAGTGTAATGTCGAGCTGTCTTTTAAGAACAACAGATTTCTGACATTTTGCCAGTCAAAGTTCAAACCACTTCCCTGGCTTGGGTCTGCCATATATGTCTGGAGAACACATGATGGATTGCCAGGGCATCAGGGTTGGCTAAGGCCTGGGACGGTCCCAGCCGATTTCCCATCTATCAGATAAAACCACTTGTTTGTGCATGTGATGGCTGATTTGGTCAGGTCAGAGTTTGGGGGTAGAACCTAGGTCACTGCAGTGTTTGGCTAGCAAAATAGATCTCTGTGCCACCCAGGTACTCCTTGGTTATTATTGGGCAAAGTAGTTTTGTTTAACTTTTTTAAGAAAGCTGGATTTTAGCTTGCAGTTTTGTCGTTTTTACTTTTGTTAGGTTTAAGTCCACCTATATGATTGCAGCCCATTTTTCTAGTTACTGTTTGAATGTGTTCTATTCAACATATTGACTTTGATTAGTTAGATTATATTTGCATCCCATGTGACTTTAGTATTAGCGGTTATTGTTCTCCTTTTGAAATAATTAGATCCTGTTATGGCCTGTATTCCCTGGCAGGTTTGGTGTTTTTTTTATTATTATAGACCGTGATTACGTTTCTGAGTAAATATATCTGTTTTGAATCTGTCCATCACCTAGGAAATCGAGCATATGCGAAATTAACTAGAAGGAGACGTCGAAGACAAGCTCCTGTCACAGACGTGCAGATGGGCCAGACACCACAGGATCATTCTGGGTCTGTACAGGAAGTACACAGTACAGAGTCTGTTAATGCTCCATCAACTGAAGATGCTGGTTCTTGCCCAGAGAAGCTGACAAAACGGAGACAAAGAAGGGGCTCCATGAAAGACCAGGTGTCGTCAGCTCCGAGGATCACTATCAAGTTGGTGGCCAAGAGGAGAATTCGGGCCACATCACATCAGTCTGAAACTAAGGAAAACCAATGTGCCATAGTCTCATTTGCTCAAGTAAGGTTAAAGAGAGGTACTAAAGCTCCAGAGAGTAATTCTACTGAGATAAAGGAAGAGGTCACTACAAGAAGGCGAGGGAGATCTGCTGATGGCAAAGCAGCATCAGCCCCTCAAAGCATGCCTGATGTAAAGACTGATGACCCAAAATTAAAAGAGGGGTTAAGGAAGTCTACACGTAGGACTAGGTCATCTTGTAGTGATGCTGTTGAACCAAAAACTGATGAAAAGAAGGCGGGACCAACGGAAAATGCCTCAAATGAAAACACTGAAGTTAACAAGCTTGTGATTCGGAGGTTGCGCCGAATTGGCTCGAGTAACTCTCAGCAAGCAGGAGACAATAAAACTGAGGGCTCTTTGTCAGAGTCAATATTAGAGGTATCAACGTTCGAAGGATCCAAGCCTCATTCGAGGAAAAAAAAGAAAAAACGAAAGAAGAGGCATCGGAAAGACAAGCTCTCTGAAAATCGTACAGAGACCGGGGATACCTTGTCTGATCCGCTGGCAGGTGTCCCTGCCGGTTGGAGTGACTTTGTGGGGATTCCGAGCTTGAAACTTAAAAGAATACGAAACCCGAAAGCCAGGTCACGTAAGAGGTGCAGCAAGTTCATTTGGACCCTGACACTGGTAAAGTGCAAAAGCAAAGCTCTTAGTCCAGAAACTCCAGACAATTTAAGCAAAGCACCAGAAAGCCTTAGCAAAGATCCAGAAAGTCCCTCGAAATGTGCAGGGCTAGATGTTTGCACAGATGCTGTGTCTAGCCCAGCTGACACTTCAACGATCAGCACTGTACAGGTGTCAGAAAATAAAGAATGCCCTAGTGAAGTCATCCAACACCTAGATGATGCAAGCAGCACTGAGAAAGCTGAGGTACCCTTCAAAAATGAAGATACGACTTCTGAATTGCCAGGGTTGAACACAGAAAAGGACAAAGAGGAGACAGTTGGAAAGGATGATGAGGTGATATCAAAAAAAGACGATGAAACCTTGACAAGGGGCAATGAGGATACCTTGAGTAGGGGTGAAGAGAAGTCCTTGAGACAGGGTGTTGAGGAAACCTCCATAAGGGGTGTCAAGGAGACCTTGAGAAGGAATCAAAAGTCCTCAAGACGAGGTGATGAGAAGACACGGAGGAGAAATGATGTGGAGACGACAAAGAGGGGTTGTGAGGAGACCTCGGGAAAGGGTGATGAGGAGTCCATGACTAAAGGTGATGAGCAGATCACAAAAAAGAGCGAAGAAGAGACCTCAAAAAGGGGCAATGAGGTGACTAAAACTGATAAAGAGAATGAGAGAATGGAAGGTGAGGAG
Source organism: Parotocinclus maculicauda (assembly GCA_034780255.1). Taxonomy (NCBI): domain Eukaryota; kingdom Metazoa; phylum Chordata; class Actinopteri; order Siluriformes; family Loricariidae; genus Parotocinclus; species Parotocinclus maculicauda. The sequence continues at coordinate 5,811 of JAUZSU010148447.1, forward strand.
ACCTTGAGAATGGAAGATGAGGAGACATCGAGAAAGGGTGTTAAGGAGACTTTGGATAAAGATGATGAGACGACTTTAGGAAAGGATAATGAGGAGACACCAATAAAGGATGGTGTGGAAACATCCAGTACAGAGATCACATTAAGAACAGACGATGATGCGAGGCAGAGAAAGAAAGAGGTGAGGAGCTTGAGAAGAAATGAGAAGAAAACTCAAAGGAAACACCATGGCATTAATTTAAGAAAGGGGGAGGACATGAGGTTGAATGAATCTGCCGTAACCTTAAGAAAGAATCTAGGGGCTGGCTTAGAAAAGGATGCAAGGATAATGACAAGAAAGGTTCGGGAAGTGAAATTTAGAAATGGTGGCGTGACCACCAAAAGTAATGAGGAAGCAAGGTCAAATGAGGTCATGCAGAGAAAGGCTGAAGAGGAATATGCTGGATCTACAATTGTAAAAGCAGTGCATCCAGAGGAGGGCACACAGACCGAATTGGCAGGAGAAGATCTAGTTCCTCCCCTTCAAATAAAAGTGCACGGAAGTTCAACGCAAGCATTTCTGATCCCACAAATAGCCACTATCCCCAAACTCATAGAAGCTGATGAGTCTGCAGTGGTATTGGAGAACCGGTTGGAAACTGCTGCTCCTCCAAAACCCAAGGCACGGCCAAGATCGGGTTCTAGCATTGCTCGAAAGAAGCGTGCAAGGCATAGGCCATGGACGTCTTTCAAGCAGAAATCTAGATGTACTCCATCGGTTGGTAACCAAAACTCAGAGGTTTTTGGTAAAGCAGAAGCTGCAGCCACTGAAACCGAACCGGAGTCAGGGGAATTACCGACACTGTGTGAACAGCCTAAACCAAGGAAATGCCCTGGTCAGCCTGCCCCTGTCAAGATGTCCAAAACGTCTCTTCCAAAATGTGAAGCCCCACTGCCTGAGGCAACTGAACCTACAAGTGTCGATTGTGCCGCACTTAAGCCTCGTCTTGTTAAAGAAACCCAGCCGGAAATAGAAACACAGCTAGAGTGTAAGGCGGCAGCTGAGATGACTCCATCTACTGGTGCTGCTGAAGTCTTGGTTTTGGAGCCTCCAGTTGCAGGTCAAGCAAAACCTGTTCAACATGCTCAGTACATGCTCAAGCAAGGCAAGAAAAGGCGGAGAGTTTTGATAGGACAAAGGCTTAAGGTTCGCAGAAAAAAGATGTTGCAAGTGCCATCGACAAAAGAAGAGGGTGATGCTCGTTTAGCTGTTGCTGCCCCAGATTCAGCGCGGTCAAAATTAGTTGGCATACTTAAGACCAAGTACAGGAGCCAACAGGTTTCCTCAAGTCTTCCATTTTCTCTTGAAGAAAAAAGACGAAGGGCAAAGCTTTTTGCACAGCAAGTGGAAAGGGATCTCAAGATCCATAGTAATGATCAGCAGGAAAAGTCTTCTACGGATGAGGAAAAAGCAGATGTCTGTTCTCTTGACATACAGCCTAGCAAAACGAAATTTGTTAAAAACATAAAGCATTTCATAATGCCTGTGGTTAGTGCCCGATCCTCTCGAGTGATCAAAACACCCAAGAGATTTATGGATGATGCCGACATGTCTGATCTGCCACGGCGGAAGAAAGGTCACCAGTTCGGACTTAATCCAAAGTCAAAGAAAAAAGAGAGCGGTGAAAAAGATGAACCTAGCTCCCTTCCTTCTCAGGATGAAGATCTTCTACCAGAAGCCCAGTTAGACCTTGATATGTCTCCTGCTGAGGAAGCCAAGCTGGAGTACGTAGAAGATGACATGGAGAGTCTTGGTGAAGAAAAGTTCACGGGCAAAAGACGATCACTACTGAGAGACCCTGGATTTAACTGGCAAGTGCTCGAACCTGAAAGTGCAGATATCTTCAACTTTGACCAGGACATTGAAAAAGAGTGTGAGGCCTTGTTGTCTGCCAAAGATTTCCCGTTCGAATCACTGATTGATCCTCCTCAAATAAACAAACCTAGCATGAAAATTAGAAAGGAAGGTTCAGACCTGAAGTTTTATAGGAAGCTCAAAGATAAATTGAACTACGGTTCTACACGACAAGACAAGATCCCATCAGGGTGTTCAGAGAAAGAGGTTTTGCCATCTGCAGAAGAACGAAAGGCAGACTTGGAGAATGAAGGCACTTTTGTTCAGTCTCTCTCTGACAATAAAAAGGAAAAGGCTAAGCTGAAGATTGAGGATCTAGACTCTCCAGGGGTTGTTCGTAAGGTGTCCATTTGTGTGCGTGCTCTTGGCTCCAAGCTCTTGCCGCAGCAGCAGGAAGATCAGTTGGAGGAGATGCCAGATGAATTCTCCATCCATACAGACATCTCACTTCCCAAGAGACCCCTGGGTAAGATTCTTAAATGTTTATGCTGTTTTAATGACTGACAGTATTGATCAAGTGAGTATGCTTACATGAACAGATATCTACAAAATATAACATCTTATACTGGATTATAAGCAACTGTTTACCAATTCTGATTCAGATTCTTCTTATTGATTTCAAGTTTTAGTGTTTGGGTATAAAGAATCTTTTTTTTCTTCCTATGTAGACCTTTTTGATGTTACTACATTACTTCACGATTAGTACAGTAATAATATACAATAAAATAATTTTAAAAATCCCTACACGTAAAAAATGTAATTTTAGTTGAAAGTTGTTTGATTACACATGAGATTCAAACTAAATTATAATGATTGATGAAGTGATATATTGATGGGGGTGAACAAAAGCATGTCTAACTGGACGAGAGTGTCACAGATTGACTGTTCAGTAGGGTGTATGGTCACCCAAGATGGCCCAAACACACACTGACAGCGATGGGACATGGACAGGATCAGAGTGTCTAGCAGTTCTTGTGGGATCCTCATTTTGCAATATCCCATAATATGTGTTGGGTGTGTAAAACTCCTGTATAAAACTATTATATGTTCAATACACATTGGAATTCTCACAACATTACCCAATCATAAATCGGGGAGCACCTGCAAACTGTATAGACTTGTGATAACCAAAAAGTGTCATAAGTTTTATTATGCAGTTTTCCCCTGCCTTTGCTGTTAAATCAGCCTTTGTTCTCATTTCAGTAGAATTTGGAAATGCCGGAGCTTAAGTGTCAACAAACTAGTGTGTATGTAGTGTAAAGTGGATTAAGTATTTAAATCTAAATAAACAGAATTTAACGCGAGTTCATTTTGCTCAAGCTTATATTGGTTTTTTTTGGTTTTTTTTAAACACATTCAGACATCGAGAAGATGCTTCTGACTGAATCAGGAGATAAGTCTGAAGGTGGCCTTAATCAAAAGAAGTCAGCCATTACATCAAAAGAGCGAGCTGTCAGCCAACGTCCCCACCTTACCGGCGCCAACAAGCGCATGTTCAACCTCCTCAGGAAAGCCAAAGTTCAGCTCATCAAAATAGATCAACAGAAGCAACTCAAGTCATCAGGGGTAAGACAATGTTATTAATATAATGGTGATTATACACTGGATGGCCACTTTATTAGGTACACCTTGCTAGTACCAGGTTGGGTCCTTTAAGTCTTTAGAACTACTATAATTAAACAAATCCAGCAGTTTGAATTGGGCAATATTTAAGATAGTTTTTTGTTTTTCATGCAATTGTGATGTTTTTCCACTCGCGCACTTTCCATAACCATGTAATCCAATTATGGCTCACAGTGCCTGGTGGTGTGCTTTGGGTATGACTGGCAGCATAGGGTGCAAGGCAGAAACCGTTAGATAAATAGCATAGGATGCCAGTCCATTTCTTTGCTGTGTTGGAGGGAAAGCCAACCCAGAACAGGGAAACCAACTCCACACAGGCAATGGCTGGACCAAGACTCAAATCTGGGTCTCTTTAGCTGTGAGGCAACATCGCTAACAACTGTACTGCCTGTTAGTCCAAATTCTGTTTGAGCTTTGTTACTGAAATTATGGTGGGAAACAACTGTTTTATTTTACCAAAATAATATAAAATAAGTAATAAACAAAATAAGTAAAACGATGTCACTGTGAAATATCATCTGAAAAAACATGAGAAGTCATGTATCAAAATATTAATCAAATCAAATCAAAATTTATTTATACAGCGCTTTTTACAATGGAGCATTGTCTCAAAGCAGCTTTACAACTGTATACCATCCAAAAAAGGCCAATCCCAGTTTGAGCAAGCCTATGGCGACAGTGGCAAGGAAAAACTCCCTTATTACAAAATACTAAAAGTTTTATATGCACTTTAATTAATGTGCCTATTTTCCACATGTACAGCTGCTTTCAGAAGGTGGATTAACCGCTGCAAAGCGAAGGATGAGTAAATCAAAAGCTCCTACCCAGGACACTTGCCCTGACAAGACTGAACCTCCTCCAGTTCAGGTAATATCTCCTGATATATAACTGGGTGCATTCCGTCAATCCCACTGTCTCCATTTACATTTTTTTTAATACATGTCATTTATCTTTACACCTTTATCCAGAGTGACTTACAGCTAATACAGTCTTACAGTCCAAGCAATTTTGGTTTAAGAGCCTTGCTCAAGGTTCAACAGTGGCAGCTTGCCAGAGGTGGGATTTGTACCTTTAGTCCCATGTATAACATTTTGTTATTGGGCTTTTCTCAGCATTGCTTTAACAGTGACATGGTGTGTTTTGTGTATGGTACAAATTATTATTATTTTTAATACAACTTGGCGGTACTTTTTGGTTGTTCTGTTCCTAACCTCGCAGTGACCTTGATTTGGTTAAACAAAGTTTGTTGCATCTGCTAAACATAACAGGAATGGTGCACCACTAGGAGCTCTGGTCAGCCAAGGGACTGCTGCTTAGCAATTAAGGTACTTGATGCTGAATCTGAAGATTCAGGGTTTATGTCCCATCTCTGAAAGGCTGTCTGTTGAGCCCTTGAGCACGAGCGTTAGTCCACAATTGTTTGGATTGTAAGAAGATATCAGCTCTGATTAAGGGCTGCAAAATGATTATATGTAAGTGTAAATGTCAGAGTGTGAGGCCAAACTCTTAATCGGATTGTACAGGCCACTTTCACACCAAACAGTTCTGGTGAGCAATTTAGGAGAATTTATTTCCTGGGAGCTCTTTTGAGAATTGCGTTCATTCCAGGGCTTTTTGGTTTGCATTTGCATAGCCAGTAGGAACACTGGGATTTTGAAGTGGCCTGAGTCATGTGAATTCTGCTTAAATGACTCAATCACATTGTACCTCTTACATTACATGTAGGCTCAGGAAAACCTGAACTTCACTGCTGCTCCATTTTTCGAAGTAAATAAATTAATAAAAAGTAGATTTAAGCCTATAAATGTATATTTTAAAATTTTGGCTGCCCTCATCATGGTACTTGAGTCTTTACCAATCACTTCATTCTTGTGTCATTACCATACTCTTCTGACTCATCACCACATACTTGCGCCACTTAGGGTTTCTATGCGCTGAAAAACCATACAAGTTGTCCTAATAGCTACAAATCATTCCCAGCTCCTGTGGTGTAAGCACACAGGGAAGGGGATACAGTTCTAAGGGCTATGAACGTTTCTCTGGTGCGAAATCACAGTAACATTATTTGCTACTCCCAGTTACTAAGTTTTTCCTTTGTTTGTAGTTATCACCACTAACTCTTTCTCCTTGGGTTATTTATTTTTGCTCTCTCAATCAGGAGTCAGTCAGAGAAGGACCACGCATTAAGCACGTCTGTCGAGCTGCAGCAGTGGTTTTGGGGCAGCCTCGTGCCATGATCCCTGACGACATTCCCAGACTCAGTGCTCTCCCAATGCATGAACGATCTGGAATTTCTCCATCACCTGCCACTAAGGGTAAGAGTGCACAGTCTAGTGCACAGTCTATAATTCCAGCTTATTTTACTGAATCTTTACATGATTTGTTGATTATAATTTTCTTCGCTAAACTTCGTGTACAGGTATGCGCAGAGTTTAATTTGTACCAATGTTCTGTAATTTAGACAGGACTTTTTAACTCTTACTTTGGCTCTTAAGACCTCGGTTGTTTTAATGAACGTACGCTGGCCGTTAGATGGTGCCTATCTGTATAAAAGCTTTGCTAAGGCTAGGTACTGTTGCAGCAGATTGAACTGCCTGTGTGTGTTCTGTAGGAATATGTCTGGATATTGCTCCAGAAAGATGTATTCTCACATGCGCGGTTTCTTATGTGTCGTTTCATGTTTTCAGATACAGAGTCCCACTCTGACCCAGACAGCCCTCAAACGCAAGAGCATAGGACGCCCAAGTTTCGCAAAGGGAGCAAAGCGCATTTACTAGGGAATCGCTCACGCCGATGTGGGGAGTGTAAGGGCTGTCTTCATGAAGAGGACTGTGGCAAGTGTGTGAACTGCCTGGACAAGCCCAAGTTTGGTGGACCCAACACCAAACGACAGTGCTGTGTGTAAGTAGAACGAATACGAGCACTTCTTATGTCACTTTTCACCAATCAAATAAGGGCTAAATTACAGTACACAAGTGCTTGGCTTCTCAGTATCGGACATGTTTTGTTAGTGTAATCAGATATCCAAAGCAGTACAAAGAACTGTGCAGAACAAAGCCCATGGACCTTAAAAGAAAAGTATGGATTTGTTAGGTCTATTAACCTTTTCCACCCTCCTCAAAACAGTACCTGCAGAGTTTCTTCTGTACATTTAAAATAAAAGAAGAACTGCTTAGGTGATAGTGTGGCCTAATGTGCTAGCAGCTATTTCTGCAGGGACCTGGGTTTGAGTCTGTAGTCACATCTAGACAGGGGAAATGGGTTAGGAGATCATTCTCTGATGTTACAACAGTTTTTTCCACTTGTTTTTGTTTATTCAACGTCGCTTTTTAGCATCAAAGGCCATTCAACAACAGACACAAGATTGCATCGACACTCAAGGTTATATCAAAACTAGTCACATGTATATTCATGTTGAGGCCAGTCTAGTGTAATCAGTTAAAAGCACGTCTTTGGACTGAGGGAGGAAACTGGAGCACCTGGAGTAAACCATGGACACATAGAAGAACAAGGTTGGTCTAGCCTGGGATCGTAGCAAGGACCTTCTTGCTCTCAGGTGCTCCACTTGTGAAGTGAATTTGTGATGTGATGATAATTGTAAAGATCTTTTGTTTATTATGGGTATCAGTGTGTATAGGTATATTTAAAAATGGTGTGAGGGAGTGCCCTTGGCCAGCGAGTGCCTGCTTATCTTGGTGGCAGCCAGTGGGTTTTTCCTTTTTAGAGTATAGTCATTGTAATGCAGTGTTCGTGGGTCTGACTAGTAAAAATACAGCTTTGCTACTGTAACAAATGGCTATTGATGCAGGTGTGGCAGTGAACAAACATTTAAACAAATAAAATGTATTGTATTTAATAATTATATTACATTTTATTATGAAATAACATTTTCTGTATTCAGCTGAAAGGGTGAATGGTGCATCGTGATGCTATCTAATGCAGTTCCATTTGTTGTACACCTGAGGGCAGAACAATCAGGGTTGAAACAGGGTTGTTTTTTCAGTTTAGGATAGCACATGGTTATCTAAATTTGGCAAAACAGTTAAATTATAATTATTTCATTCATTCACTTTCTTATCCGCTAAATCCAGAACAGGTTCTCAGGAGAACTGGATTATTTATAAAACTCCTAATTTCTGTGCAGAAGACTAGACATTTTAGTTTAAAGGTTTTTATACAAGGACAATACAAATTTTAATTATTATTCTTCATAAAAAAGGGGTTATTTGGTTATTTAAGATACGTTGAAGCAACAATTTAACATGTTTACAAATATAAATCTCTTTCTATTAGTTTGTTTTAATTGCAGGGGACTGAAATTATTAATGCTTTAAAACATCTTAAATAAATGTTCATTGTTTTGCAGTGTTTACCCTTCAAAAGTAAAAAAGGAATGCCCAGTAGCGAATGTCTTATCATAAGAAAATTGTAAATCATTACACCCCTGCTTAGCTGAACATTTGTTGGGCTGATTACTGATTGAAGGGCTGGTTATTAAAAGCAACGCAAAGGCAGAACTGGTAATCGGCTTTAGAGCTAATGTTTGTTGATAATCAATCTTACAGCATTGGATTACTAAATGCTGCATTAATCATGAGCCTGAGCCTAATCCTAACCCAGCACATAAAGTATCTGATCTATATACCCCCGTGTTTCCTCATTAGGTTTAAAAGGTGTGATATGGTTGAAGAAAGGAAGGCCATACGACTTGGAAAACTCCATAAAGGTAAAAAAAAATCTCTCTTAACAGGAAAGAATGCATTATTGATGTAGGGCAGGGGGTTGGTTGTGGACTAATTTTGCTGTCTTCCTTTGCAGTCGGGCAAATGAAGAAGCGTCGATTGTCAGTCAGTGCTGGTCATTCCAGTAATGAGGAGTGTGACGGTCCAGAGGGAGCTTCTGCAGGAGACAGTCAGAGCCCGTCTTTACGCAAGCAGCCAAAGCGCACTGTTAAACCACGTTACTACTGCGACCTGCTGGACTATGACTCGGACCGGGACTCCGATATGATCAGAACCCCTCACTCCACGTCGCCAGCTCGGAGGAGAGCCCCTGTCTCTCGTAACACAGGTAAAGAATGACTAGATTTGATATAAAAGAGAAATGTGAGCTATTGAAAAGCTGAACTGTTCTAACCTGCATACGTCTCATTCCTGAATCCCAGACTTTGTGTCACTAGAGGACTTTGTTGGTGATGGCCTCGACGAGGGCACCCGACATCGTAGACCAGGATTCCACAAGGTTCAACCAGTCAGGCGGAAACCTGAGAAGGTACCAAAACCTCCAGTCAGCATTCAATACACAGAGTCAAATATACACTGACTGACCTGACTTCATTAGATACACCTGTACAACTGCATGTTAACACAAATCAATCTAATCAGCCAATCACATGGCAGCAACTCCGTGTATACTAGGAGTGTCACGATTTCGATATTTAATCGAAATCGATCGAAATTATGTCACAATCTCGAGCCTCGAAGTCAAAAAGAGGAT
>JAUZSU010148458.1:0-26547 GCA_034780255.1 Parotocinclus maculicauda
TATTTATGTTTTATTATGTTATTATTTCAAGTGTCCTTTTTTGTAATGGTATAATGATTGGAATAAAAACCTGAACAACCTTTAAGAGTAACAAGTGTAAAGATCTTATTGCAAAATGAAAAAAAAAAAAAAAAAGTCTTAACAAGTATAGGTCAAGGTCAGCCATTCTGTTGAAGGTGAATTAGTGCAGGCAGCATTTTACTCCCTTCTCTTTCCCTTACCGTGGTAAATTTCTGTCCCATGACATGACACATCCATTTCATGCTCTGGCAGCCTATCCCAGGGGCATACCCAGAAAAATATGCAGTGTGCTACATGCCAACTGCATCCTTAATATGAAAATATGATGGACGCAACACTGAAGGAGAAATGGAAGATGATATGGAGAGGTGATAAAGAAACAAAGACCAATTAAAATGTGAAATATTGGTGTGGACCCTTTCCCTTCCCTCCCCAGGGTCACCTTAAATAAGATAGGAGGACAATTCACAGGTTCAAGCAGGGCATATGCTAGAGAGGCACTGAATTACTAATGGGATTTACATTTGTATAGACACAGAGCTTGTTTCACTTTCAAAGTCTATCGGGCCGCAGTGTCTTTAAGCATATCACTTTAACAATGGTCTTCTGGTGAGAGGATCTTTGAAGATCTCAGAAGATAGAACAGTGATAATGAAAGCTGCAGCTTCTCGGCACCTATGTGCTACTGGAAAAAAGCACATCTGGGTAACTGATGATAAGCATTAGTTGGGCCTGGTAATGGATTCAAGCAAGGCAGGGTTTTTGGAATAACTGGCAGCACAGGGCACAACTCCATTGCAAGCCACATGCACATATACACACACTCAGATTGGGGCACTTAGGTCAACTGATGTCTCTTAACAAAGCTATTTGGAATGTGCAGGGAAACCTAATTACTCCAGGGAGACCTTGTAAACTCCATACAAACAAAGGCCATGCCAGGAATCATACAAAAGATCTATGGAGCTGTGTGATAACAGCGCTAACCACTAAACAAGTTCTTTACTGCTAATACATAAAAAATCATATGATGTTACATATGGTATAATTTGGCAAATTGCTTTTTCACTTGAAACAAACATTGTCTTCAACTTGTTTTGTTGACAATTTAAGTGAGAAATAGTACCTGGCAAATAAATTAAATTTGTTTGCATGTTAAGTCAGCAAATACACTGTCCACAAAAATAAGGGGACACTTTAAAATGAAATATCCCATACTAAAATATCCCCTATTATTTGTGAGCAGAGTACGTAAATTAGCATCTCCAAAAAGGACTGCCCTGGAATCCACGTGTGGAGTCTGCATGTCCTCCCAGTTTCTTCTAAGGTACTACAGTTTAAAAGATAAGGTGTTCTAAGAGGTGTTTCCAAGTGGCCTTAGTGTGATTCTGTGTATGAGTGCATGAGTGTGTGTGCCCTACGATGGATTGAAACCCTCTTTGTCGTTGCACCCTGAGCCGCTGGCTGGGCTCCAGCTTTCTCTCGAGCCTGACTTGGAATCAGCGGAAAAGAAAATGAATGTATTAAAAAACATAATAGTCACAATGCTACAGAACTAATTGTTAGTCTTGGCCTTGCTAACAAAAACAGTATCGAAATTTCAATGACATAATAGGATATGGTAGGGCCTTAATAGTTGAAAATTTAAGAAGGCAGAGTGACATGGGGTAAGAAATGAGACTGGAGAATGTGCCAATAACCTCTAGGGTTTGCTCCTACCCTGGTTTGCATCATGCTTAATATGTTTTCAAGCACTTAATTTTTTTCTGAGGTAGTCCACTAACCTGCGGGCAAAACTGCAGGCAATTTTTATATTTTCTCCATTATCTGTAAAATATTTTAAGAAAGAAAATAAACCGTAATCTTTTCATCAGGCCTGACAGCAGCTGCCACTGTATCCCCAAAGGGGTTTGTTGAATATATCATATAACTGTCAACACACACCAACTCTCCAAAATGACTAAGATTAAGTACAATAATACCACCAGATGAGTCTACAAACTTGCCAATATTTTCGAGCAGCGTGCTCCTATTCGGGCGTCAACTCCTGTATTAAGTATGTGCACAAACTTATTTATCTCAGCATGAAATCAGAAATGCTTCTCCTAAAAAGCACAGTTTGCTTAATTTCACTTGGACTGTGCTATAAATGTTAGGAAAACTGAGAGCATCTCCACCATTAAATATCAAAGAGGAGTTTATCAAAATGGTGCATGCACTCTACTGTGGAGCTGTAGAAGAAGACAAAACATGGTTCGGAGAGCCATACTTATTGTGAAGGGAATAATTTTTTTCCAGAGGCTTCAACACTACAAAATTATGAGAAAGAAAGACTCAAGAACAAGGTGGTCTTTTTATCCACATTCTGCACAGTTCAGGCACAGGTGAGTGAGTGCAGATAAATGGTCTCACAATTTAAATACCCTGTTAAGATATACATCGTGCTGCATTAAAATAACATTGGTTAGTGATACACCACAGAGGTTACAGACATTGACACCAGAATGCTTTCAGTATTCGATCAAGGATAGAATCTCATGCTGTTATTTATGCATCATCTTAAATAATGAACGCAAACAGCACGCGTGGTAAAAACTATTCTTAGAAATAGTACAGCTTATGAATAAATAAGAAAGCTACACAGAGTGCGACAGCATGCACTAGTTTTAGCCGAGTCAATGTATGACCAGCACTACACAAACTGACTTGTTCTGAAAAAAAACAACAACATTATGCTCATCAACCCAAGTCACGGTATTGATTATCTCAAGATAATTTTGATAGTTTGCACTTCCTATGGACCTTTAGTGGAAAATTGCCCACAAGTCTGTGCATAGAACTATTACAGCAGTAGCATAGCTGGTGCTGATCTGCCTTTGTGGTGACAGAAACATCACAGTGGTTAGCTCAGGATGTCACAACAGATCTGTCAGTGCACTGCCACATTTTTGGACACCATCATAAATGAAGAATCAGCAAGGAATCAGTTGGTCTGCATGAACAAAAAAAACCTTCGTCAATGAAAAAAAACAAAACAATAAACAAAATACTGAAGCTACATTCAAGTTCACCTCATTTCACCTTCTACATTTAAAATGAGAAAGCTTGTTTTGGGGACAACTGACAACTCTTAGACAACTGAAAACACTGTATATTGCATAGATCACTCATACTAGATACTTGTACAGAGGGGAACTAAGTATTTGATATACTGCTGATTTTGCAAGTTTTCCTACATACAAAGAATGGAGAACTCTGTAATTTTTATCTTAGGTACACTTCAACTGTGAGAGACAAAATCTAAAAATCACATTTTATGTTTTTAAATAATTAATTTGCATTTTATTGCATACAATAAGTATTTGGTCACCTACCAACCAGCAAGAATTTTGACTCACAGATCTGCAAATTTTTATTTAAGAAGCTCTCCTACCCTGCACCCATTACCTCTATTAATTGTACGCGTTAAATTTGTTACCTGTATAAAATTGTTGACCTGCACAACGCTGGGATTGGATACAGGACAACAGGTAACAGCTTGGTGAGAAGGCAATGACTGTTGGTGCAATTATTAGAAAATGGAAGAAAAACATTTTCCTCGGTCTGGGGCTCCATGCAAGATCACACCTAGTGGGGTAAGGATGATTCTAAGAAAGGTCAGGAATCAGTTCAGAACTACACAGGAGGACCTGGTCAATGACCTGAAGAGATCTGGGACTACAGCATCAAAGATAACTGTTAGTAACACACTACACTGTCATGGATAAAAATCCTGCAGGTCCCCCTCGTCATGCCAGCAAATGTCCAGGCCGGTTTAAAGTTCAGAGAAGGTATTGGTCAGATGAGCTTTTTGATATGAACTGGGCAGTATGACCAAAAATTTGTATCATGGATTAAGTATTAAGGAACTTATTTTCCCCACTGCACATACATGCATATAAATATATTATAAAAATATATATAAAACGTATAAAAATGTTTGGTCATACCACCTAGCAGAATTAGCAAGATATTTGGGTAATACTGCAAAGTCAAATTATTTAATACTTATGAAATATTGCTGATCTTAATAAATACTACTAGTCTATTTCAAGTTGGTTTGAAACATGAATAGTCAATTGGAACCTCAATAATGACTCTCAATTAGCATCAGCTGTGATGTTTTATATAACCAATACACAAGGATATATACCGTATTTTCAAGGTTTGTTGCAACCTTGGAGAAGACAAAGCAGCTGTCGTAAAAGCTGAAAGAGGAGATAACTGCATTGCACTGAAATGGTATTAGGAATAAGAAGATATCCAAGACCATGAACAGTCCTAAAGACATCATTTGGGGCATTTTCAAGGTTCAAGACTTAAGGTACTGCAGCAAACATGACTGTTCATGGGAGAAATTGGAAAGAAACTGGTCATGGCTTAAACATTCATCAAGAGGTTTTAGTCATGTCTTCATAAACAAAAAGAAAACCTCCCATGTAAATGCAAAAGATTTACAGTATGACCAAATGAAGACCGGGACAAATGTGCCAATGTCAATCATAAAAAGATCACTTAACAACCAAGGACTTCATGGCTGGACTCCGCAATGCATGCCAAGAGGGGATGACTAGAATATACTTGTTCTAAAGAGTGACGAAACAAAACTGGAACTGTTTAGCCACATTGGTCAGAGGTTTGTCTGGCTCATGAAAGGCTTGGCTTGTGACCACAGTCAACCATGGAGGTGGGTCAGTAATGATATGTGCTGCAGAAACTGGTAACCCTGACCAATCTTGACATTTTAAGGAGGAACTGTATGCCTTATATAGTGAACTTGAATGTTGGTGATATTTGGACTCTCCAGCAAGACAGTGTTTTTAAGCACACTTCCAACTCAACCGAAGCATGGTTAAGCAGTCAGTTATGAAGTTTTCTGAAAATGGACAAAATACACTAAAAAGGACAGAATATATATTATCCGAGGTATTATTTAAAGAGGTGAGTCTTTAGACATTTGTGGAAGCAAAAAGACTTACCCTATATGGCCAGAAAGGATCACATTTTGATGTTGTGCAGAACAAATCTACCAGATCTGGTGGTTAATGTGATTTGGTTAGAAAAAAATGGTCCAAAGTCACATTAAAATTATTTGCCACATGGGTTGGTTAGACTGTGACACTATCTATGCTGATTGAGAGATCCAGCATAGACCACCACATAGTATAGTAGTAGCATACAGAGATTTCAAAAAGGAGGTCAAATACTTGTTTTGAAACTTGGGAGTGAATGGTGAAAATGAAAACTAAAGTGGAGTATCATCTGTAGCAGTGATGTAGCAGCCATGGGATCAACTCACTGAGCCCAGGGATTTAGTGTACAGAGAGAACAGAGGTGAACAAAGGACTGATTTATGAGGAACCTCTATAGTAATCCTACAAGGTGATGAAAGGGAACCCTACCTTGCTGGTAAGGATCAAACGTGCAAGTATGAGGAGAACTAGGAAAGCACATGGACCTCAATGTCCAAGTCATCACGAGTGTAGATTAAAAATTGATTAAATCACAGTATTAAATGCAGAAAACAGATACAGTAGTACAGTGGTACCTCGGTTCATGTCATTATTTCTAAGGCTTGTCAAGAACCGAAAACGGTGAGTACCGAACATAAAGGAATAATGTAAATTGAATTAATCTGTTTTAGATCTGCAGAAAGTTCACACTACAAAAGGCACTATATGCATTAATGGAGCTGTATTGTACAGATGCTCCATGATTTATGAAGAAGATACATTTTAACAAATCCATCATTTAAATCTAACTCGGGGATACATTCTAACAAATCCATTGTCCATCCATCAAGTTAAATGTAGTGTCTGTTACAGTGGTCTATACTGGTCATAGCGGAGATATGGAAACGATACTACGATAAATAATCTTAAATAAGTTGTTTAAAACACTTAAATTAACCTAACGTTGACCAAAATAATTAACACAAAGCTTGTTTATTCTGAAGTGTTGATAAATCTCATGTGATTTTGTGAGTAATGGATTGAAAGTGAAACGTAAGCACAACACTCTGTTGATTAACTCAATTTTAGCATAGCTGCTAAATTAACTTCAGCCTGATAATGTTCTGGAGTGTTTTGCTTTTGGTTCTCTTTTAAAGACTGACCTTAGGACCCGTTGAAGTCTTATTTGCACTAATAATACAGTACACTAGATGTTAATATAGAAAAAAAGCAATAAAAAAGCAAGATCCTATCTTAATGCTATTGTGAACCTGAATCACGGTATATTAAAACAAGTCGCACAGCTCTGAGGAAACGGCAAGAAGCGAGCTAAATTGTCCATTCAACATGGGTCATTAACCGTATTTGTACCACTATACAGAAGAAATAACTTTTTTCTTGCCCCTTTGAAGGAGTTCAGTTATTGCAAAGAAAACAGTTTATGCACAGTGGCCTGCTTTGTAACCAGACTGGTGGACGGCTGTCCGAGCACAGTATATTTTAGAGATTTGTTTATTTATTTTATTTATCTAAATAACAGGGACAATACACATTAGTCAACAACATGATTTCATAATGTAAATGTGCCAGATTTAGCAAGATGGCTAATTTTCATCTGCTGCCCCTGGGCAGGTTGATGTTCTAAAGGGAACAGTTTTATACAACACAATAAATGTAATTAATAAAAACACACAATTTTTATAAAATACAACATTAAACAACGTCAACCATTATGCTGACAAATCTGTGTTCTTAATAACCAAGCTTTCAAACTTCTGCAGAACAAACCCACGATGTTAACCCTTTTAATTCAAATGGAAGAGAATTCCAGTCATGTGAAGCAAGAAAAGGAAAAACAGTCTGGCCCAAAACACTTTTCCTTAGTGGAATAATACAGTCACCGCTTGTAGAAAACACTGGCAGTGCTAAACCATTTTAAAGACCAGTACTTTTCTAAACTTAACCAGATTTTCCCATCTTAAAAGTTCATACTTAGCCAGAATATTTCAGTGATGGTGACGATTTGTTTTCTTATCTAAAACTTCCAAGGCTTGTTTATATACAATCTCAATCGTCTTAAGATTTGTGTTACATGTCTGTATCCAACTTGTTTGGCGATAAGTAATATGTGGTAAAAATATGGCATTCATGTACAATTTTGCTGCCTCTGTAGTTAAACTATTCCTAATAAATCTAAAACTCAGATTAAATTTCACCCTAGTAACAAATTTTAACAACATGCTTTTTAAAAGACAATTGTGAATCTAGAGTAACACCAAGATATTTAAATTCCTGCATTACCTTAAGCTTCTCTTGCTGTAAAATTACTTTTGGGTCCATTTCAGAGTCTGCCTTTTTGGTAAAAAGCATACATATAGTTTTCTCAACATTGACATGTAGACAAGATTTGCTCAACCAGTCAGTGATATAAACTAAAGCATCAGAAAGTATTTGTGCAGCCTGTTGTTTATAATTTGTATGCACATAAATAACTGTATCATCCGCATACATTTGACAAACGACACCAGGGGGACAAATATTTAGAAGCTCATTGACATATAAACTAAACAACAGTGGACCAAATATTGACCCCTGGGGGACTTCAGCTTCATAATCCAAGTAACTGGATGTTGAATTACAGATTCGTACACATTGCTTTCTATTCTCTAAATAAGATTTTATCCATCTAATTGCTAATGGCGATATGTTAAAAGTTATTAATTAGTTTATAAAAATTTTATGGTTCACTGTATGAAATTATTTTCTCAAATTAAGAAAAACTGCAACCAAACAACACCCCCCTGTCCATTTTAGCCTTAATATTTTCTAAAAAAAAAATATATATATATGTTTTTAAAAATTGCGGTTTTAGTGGAATAGTGCCTCCTAAATCCAAACTGCCAAGGATGAAGATTATTAATATATGAATTCAGCTGTGTGCTATTATTAATATATTCATATTAATATATGAATTCAGCTGTTCAGCAGCCCATTTTTCTGCAACTTTGGACAGGACAGGATAGATGCTTATGGGTCTATAGTTATGAACATCTGCTTGAATTTCTGTTTTGTGAATAGGTATAATTACAGCATGTTTCCAAATAGCAGGAAAAATTCCCTGTTTAAATGACTGATTTATAACTCTCATTAACGTACCCAGGAGGACATTATTAGTTTAAGGATTATTAGTTTTTAGAAAGTAAGAATCCATTCCATAGACATCTTTAGCCCTGGAATTCTTCATAGAGCTAATGATCATTTCTACTTTTGACACTGAAACTTAATTGAATGAGAATTTCGGATACATTGTGCATTGAACATTGTACATTGTGCTGCTCCACTAAACTAGTGGTTTCTGTGAGGCTTTTAACTGAATCCAATAAATAATTATTAAATATTTTAGCTATTCATATCATGATCTTGAATTGACACTTGTCAATTTTAATTTACTTTTGTGATATGCTACTATTTGATGTTAGTTTTTTTAAGTTCTGAAACTGATTTAGTGCGTAGCCTCTTTGTTTCATAATAGACCATATATCTCCATTTAACCATGGAAGACAGTTCTGTTGAGATTTGAGTTTTGCTGTTTTCATAAACCATCTTATTATATCATGTACCATAGTTACAAAGGTTTTTGCATCCTCTTCAACACAGTTGTGAGAAAATTGTTCTAGCCAGTTAACTTCACTCAGTGAATTCTTTAAATGGTTAAATTAATTTCTAGGTATCCTAATTGTTGGAAGTGCTGTATTAGAGGAATATGTAAACTTTTTTTCCTAACAACTGATGTAAGGTTGTAGTCAGACAATCCTGTCATCATATTAAAAAAAACTTTAATATAAGATCTGGTTTATTACTAAAATCTAAACCAATTTGTGTTTCTGAATATCTCGTTATCTGGGTAGGGTTTTCAATGATTTGAGTCAGATTAAAACTACTAGTAAGATGTTTCAGTTTATTCCTATTTGTTTTATCTAGAAAGGTAATATTAAATACTCCAATTAATATAATCCCTTTAGAAGGATCACAGCAATTCAAAACACTATACACTTTATTATAGAAGTCAACATTTGATGAAGGTGGACGATAGACACCAATAATTATAAAAGACATTTGTGGTAAAAGGGAAATGTCCAAACCAACACATTCTAAATTCATAAGACATGGCCACTCTAGCTTACAACATGTAATACTGTCCTTAATAAAAAAAATAGAACACCACCACCTCTACCCTCAGTTCTTTCTTCTAAATGTATTGTAACCTGGAATGTCCACCATAGCTGATGGAGAGTTCTTATGCAACCATGTTTCAGACAAGCAGAGAAAGTCCAAGTTTGAGCCTGATACAAGATTCTTCAGTTCATCACTCTTGCTGGTACACTTCGAATATTCAAGTGACCACCTAAAAGTCATTTTGGCTTATTCCATAGAACCCTTGCATAATTTACTGTCTTAAACAGCTTCAATCGCAGTTGTTTTGTGATTGCTGGGTTTAGGGTAACGGATCTTGGCAAATCAATCAACCTCCTTTGCACTGGTAGATCCACGTGGTAAGATGAAGGTAAAGGCATCAAATCCAAACGATCCATGCTAGCATCTGCTAACACAGGCCTATCGAGTTCTAATATGTTACGTGGCAAGGGCAAAGCAGTCTGCCTCGATGTATCACAAGTGCACTCACCCAACAAAGACGATGATGCAGTCCAGGAAATCAGGGCATAATGATAGTAAGAACCATACCATCTTTGGGAAATCCAAGCCCAGGATTATGATGTATATCACCTGCTAACAATAGCAGGGTCATCAGCAAATATCCAGAAAGCTTCCAAGCAGCTTTAGATGATTTTGTTTTTTTTGTTTGTCAGGTTTAAACAAAAAATTTGTTTGACATTATGTAGTACACTTCTATAGATCCTGTAATGGCCAAACTGATAATTTTGCTGGATCAAAGGATACATTATACCTTCATTCCAGGTTGTTAGCATGGAGTTACTACTCCCACATGGCCTACTGCAATATGACTGAGTCCAAAATGGCCGACTCCAGCATGGCCCTACAGAGATAATTAAAAGTGCCACAACATAACAGAAAACAATAGCAGGCACTTTAAAATAATAAACAATTTGTTTATCTAGCTTAGTCACATATGTCACCCAAACTGAAGATAAAAAAAGCCAAATTTAAGAGAGTGGAGTGTAGAGGGGCAGCACCTGCATCACAGCAATCCTCCACAGCATCCGGCATTTTTCCACCACTTTTTGAACAGGAATGTGAGGAGAGAAACAGGTTGGTTGCTGAACACGTCAGTTGGTTTAAGTGATGGCTTTTTTTAGCTGTAACTTAAGTTATCTTAAAAAGTGAAGGAACCAGGTCAGGTGTCAGTTAAGTGTAGATCATTGTTGTGGTATATTGTGCAAGGTCATTATTAATAGCCTGTAGAAGTGTGGATAGTACTGGATCCAGTAGGCAAGTCTTTAAATAATTTAACTATTGCTGATCTTGGTCATGCCATGTGTTCTAAAAAGGAACAGCATTAAGAAATCTTAATGTTTTTGCATGCCAAGACATTAAGGACAAAATTATGTAGTGAAACAGATTATAGTTTGTTCTTGTAGAACTACCAAGTGCAGTGACCACTACAACCTTAATAAATCAGTGGATAAATTGAAAAATATAGAATGCATAATACTTTTGCACAATACTTTGCAAGTGTATATATATAAAAAAAACACACACTTACATAAACACACACATACATACACATACAGACACACACCCACACACACCTCAAGTCAAGTCTGTCTTTAATTACCTACCATTCACAACACATCCTGCTTAAGAACAAAAAGTCTCTAGTCTATTATATTCTAGTTTGAATTAAGCAAGGTCACCTCAAGAAGGTATATTGTATAAGAAGACTCAGATGTATTCTAAATGATGGCCAAGTGTTTGGTGTGTAATTTTCTTTTCAGAATCCCTTTCTAAGAGGAGCAAAGCACATAATGATAAACATAGACATTCATTAAGTAAGCCACGACAGTTTTGAAACCAGGCAGGCTTGAAATAATTACTGCAGAGGGGGAACATGGACCATTCACTTTACATTACATTACATTTACAGAATTTAGTAGATTAACCATAGGTACTTGCAGAAGTGGTTTGTATTTTTCATAAGACATGATAGCCCGATAGCCCAATGCCCCAAAAACACAATCCAATGAAAATTGAGCTATGAGCTGACGTAGGTAAATCTGCAGCAATATAGAGTATATTTTTGTAATATAAAAGTGAAGTTTCAGTTTTCACGTACGTGCTTAGTGAAGAGCTGAATCTTTTTTTAACATTAAAGTGAAATGTAAAACTGTAAAACCATGAAGTAAATAATATGTTAAAAAAATCAAGCGAAATGTTTGTGAACAAATTTTTGTAAACAACATTTGTCATGATGTTTATATAAGGTACTAAAGTGCCACCAAATCAGCCATGATGAAAAAAAGCATGTAAACTCCCAACTTGGAAATTGTGAACATGCACCTTTTCTATGACCTTATGAGATAAGATTATAAACATAAAATTGCAAATAGTTTAAGGACTTTGTAAAATGTGATGCACACATAGTTTGTTCTTAAATGTTTTACAGGTGCTTCCTAAGTTATGAAGGGGTTACATTTCGATAAATTCATCATAAGCTAAATGTATCGTAAACTGTGGAGTTTCATTTATACTGTATAATCATAACAGAGCCCAAATTAAACATATTTAAAACTCTTTTACATTAATATCCAGTTGTGCAAAAACATTAATATAAAATCTTATTTATTATAAAGTCTTAAAAACGGCATGTATTTTATTAAATAATGTATTGAAAGTGTAAAACAAAAACAGAATAGTTAGTCCAAATGGTGCTGCTACTCAGCTGCCCTGATACTGCAGGAGAATAATGTACCACATATAGCTTGCCCAGAGAAAAACCTAAATTCAATACAAAATACTGTTACTGCTGATTGTTTATTTGTGTGTATTATTGGATTGCCATTAAAAGGTTGAAAATGTTTAATCCGAACCACTGTAATCTAAGGAGCACCTGTATTATATAATAGGTAACAAAATGATAGTTGGAATACCTATGTGTATTAAAAATACAATAAATACATTTTAATTGATCTCAATATTGGCATACCTCTTTAGCTCCTGGATTGGGACTTGCTGCCAACTGTGCTAATGGTGCTTTACTCACTGCTTCTGCAAATGACCTCCCTGTTTCTAGAACAAGTCCTAAAAAACAAAACAACAGACATAAATACTTAGGAATAGCAGAAGTGCTTCATATTATTTTAAAACTATTTCTTTTCATCCAACCACTGCTCGCTGATCATCAGTTCACCTTTAGGTATAGTACCTTTTGATGGTTTGTTGAAGCAGAAATAAAATAGAGCAGTTGAAGCACACCAGCAGTGGTGAGAACTCTAAATGCACCTGAAAACTGAGTATGCATAGTGATGAAAATAGGATGACCAGTCCTTAATTTGAAAAAAATTATTTTACCCCATGATGTGGGTGAATTTGTCCTTACATATCAGACACCTCATAGTCAGTCAGAAATGTGCCACGGTCATGGGAAACTAAAAGAAGCATATCACTAAGACACGTTGCATTTGGAAGCATTCCTTGCACCAAATATCACACTGATTGAATGCTGAATGGCGAAATGAATGGGCTGAAGAATGAGACTGGTCAGGTGCAGGTATGAATTCAGGAGAGTTTCATTTCCTTTCTAAAGCAGCAACAGCATTTAAAAACAGCACAGTCAGCAGTTACCCACTTCAAATCATCAGACATGATATGATACAATGTAACAGTAATTTCTTCCAGAATAATCAAACCAGAAAAATATTATTATGAGAATAGTTTTTGATAATAGTGTTGCATTATAAAAAAAACCTGAAGTAAACTGGTTGCAATACAACTGCTGCAATACAATCTACAACCAAACGGTACAGTAAAGACTGTGAAGAGTGATCAGATACATTGCAACTAATTGCAAAGTGATTGCTTGTCATGCAATTAACCTTTTAACAAAAAAACACTGCATTCCAGCCACAGCATTTCAGCCCTACAAAATGGCCCGCTAACATCATTTCAATGATCATCTCATTAGCTCAGGAGAAAAGGGTAATGATGACAAGATGGCTGATATCACTCTGTCATGTTGATTAGAAGAGCAGATGGGTAAAAAGCGTAGTTTAAGTTTTCTTCTGTTTACCATTGTTACCGCCAATGAAAAATGTTCAATCACCATTGCATTGCAACAAAAGGGATTCACAGGTAAGGACCTTGCTTATTGTAAGATAGCAATCCAATCAACCATTTATCGATTCATTAAGATCTTCAAGGAGAGTGATTCAATTGCAGTGAAGAAGGCTTCAGGGTGCTCAAGAAAGACTGACATTTTGCTGGACGTATAGAGATTGAACTGCAGAGGTTGGGGTAAAATTATTTTCTCTTTTAAAGACCCTTCAGACTGTTTGGGACATCCGGGAAAATTATTGTTCACAGAAGAAAAGGTGAGTGCTACTATGAGCCTTGTGTCATGCCAACAGTGAAGCATCCTGAGACCATTCATGTGCAGGGTTGCTTCTTAGGCAAAATTTCATAGGAATCCAGGAGAGTGGGTTCCTCTAAAATTTCGCCTAAGAACACTGCAATGAATAAAGAATATTATCAAAACATCCTCTAAGAGCAGTTTCTCCCAATGACCCAGGAGCAATTTGGAAATGAACAATGCTTTTTCCAATGTAACAATGTAACAAGGCAAAAATGATAACTCGAAAACGTAATAATATTTTGGCTCCGTGGCCGGGAAACGCCCCAATTCTCAAAAAGACGATGGACAAACAAAAACCCAGAACCTGTGATCAACTCTAAAGCATTGATTGGGTCATCATTCGAGATTTTGGCCAGAAGCTGATATCCAGCATGCTAAGGTAAATTGCAAAAGTCTTAAAGAAGAAGAGTCAACACTGTAAATATGAAGTCTTTGCTAAAACTGGATGCATTTGACAATAAAAGTAAAAAGAAATGTCCGGAATACTTATAATTGCACTTCATTATTTCTTTTTAAAACACATGGACACTGGCTTAACAAATCAAGTCCATATATTTGGACACCTGAAGATACATGACCTGTTTTGTGCAAGACTAGAAACCCAATGAAATTGAGATATTCAATGTGACCATTCCTTTCTTCCCTCAATATCCCACAACTCACAAGCAATAAAAGCTGGTTAAGTAACTCTTCACGAACAGTGCATAAGAATGATTTACAGAAGCCGCCTAAGAATCATGACATACTGACAGAAATACATGCTTCTTAAGGCTCAAGAAGAACTCAAGAAAAACTCAGGCACGGGGGCTCCCTGGGTGGGATGCCAGTCCATCACAGAGATGGTTAGGTGTTGCTGTTGCAGTGCCAGGAGATGATCACCCCGCTGGCCTCCCCTCCTTGAGACACAGCCAATCGTGTCTGCAGATCTGAAGTCACCAAGGGACTTTCACTTGCTATTTTCTAAATTAATCTAATCCTTCAATTAATTGTTACCTCCTTAATCATTAGGAAATAAACCTTAAAATTCATTTATATACATATGTGCCATTTAATATCCACTAAACCTATAGTTTTCAAGAGTATAAAAAATTATAACTAATTTGAACAGGAAATAAAATAAATAAAATCATGGAATAAAATTAACACTACATGGAAAAGCAAAAGCACTGCTAATCACTGGGTTAGAAAAACATAATGATAAAATAATAATCATAGTTTACCCTAAGAATTAAAAGCCCTCTCTTCCATAATAGCAAATGTGCAACAAGATGCAAGATAGGGTAGGCCCAATGTTATAAATTATATTCTTTGCTGTAATACGGTATTATCCTGAATGGATTGATGAGTGTAATGTGCAGTCACGACATCCCCAACATGGATTACGATACTTGTGCTCAGGTGTTAAACATCTGACATTTACATTAGATATGTTGTGTAACTGCTTCCACTATTTACATTAGGAAGGCCATGAGAAATAAGCTTTCTGCCCAAATATTGAAGATCGTAATCTCACCATGCATAGCTCTGTAGGCACAGCCAAGACAGGCAGAATTGGTCACATCGACTGTGTACACTGGTGCATTGAACACGTCAGACAGCACCTACGCCCATAAGGAAAGTTAATGCTCATTAGAATCAGTTATGCACTGATAATGCACATGTACATTGATAATATATAACAATGATCATATACTGTAGCTCATCTGTTGCTATAATTTGTCAGCATTCTCAGCCCATTTTCTTAAGATATCAAATAAAACTGTCCTCCATAGTACCAGTACTGACAAAATGGTACGTTGGTAGAGTATCTTGTCTTGATATGAAAGTACCAGATATAGCCACTATACTCTTATGAGTCACTTCATTTGACATACTTACTCTAATTAAGGGGTACGTTTAGAGTTTATATCTGCTTTGTTTACATGCATATGGTTAATCCTCTATCCCTTCAGTAGTAAATACACAAGCATACTTTGTCACTCTCAAACATCACCAGGTGATGGGCATCTCCTCTGGTAAAGCTGTGTCAGTTCTGTAATGCAGCCATTTTTAGTTCATGGTGCTTGCTTCAATGTGTTAAATCAATGTAAAAGCTTAAGAATGTTAAGGTTTTTTATTCTACAAATTTCAAATGATTTTAACCTAAATATGCAAATGTCTGGTTGCTTTTAGTTGAATATGCCACAGCTTTAAGTAGGACATAAGCATTCATTTCATGAGAAAAACATAAGAAAACAAATAACTTAAATACAAATAATTAAGACAACATTATCTTTGTTTAATGGATAAGTACACATCCACTAATTATTGTTTACAAATACACAATACGTGTGCTATGCTCCACATGCCTCACTCTCTCTCTCTCTCTCTCTCTCTCTCTCTCTCTCTCTCTCTCTCTCTCTCTCTCTCTCTCTCTCTTTTGACTTCTAACATGTACACCATAATCCATAAAGGTCTAAACCAGTCAAACTCATTCGGTAATTCAATGTCATATCCAATTAAGGCTTGCAGTAAGCTGGGGTCTAGCTGGCAGCACAAAGTGCAAAGTGGGTGCTCTAAAAATTCTAGACACAGGGCCAATCCATCACAAGTTATGTGCACACACAGTTATGCTGGGACACTTTAGATGCACTAACTGACCTAACATACCGTACTTTGTAAAAGTCTTTGGCCACCATTCGATTAGATACACCATTTAGCAATGGTATAATCATTTCTTAGTCTCCTTATTAGAACAAAGCCAGTATACAGTATTAACAACTAAGATACTAAAAATTTTAAAAGCACCTTCTACAGGCTACAGTGGCAAGTATTTAATATAACTTCCTCTTACACATCAGAAAAACAGCATCTGACAGCTTTATCGGGATCCAACATGACCGTTTTGCAGCCAGCATAGTCAGGAATGATCTTTTTGGACCTGGTATGCTTTCCAGTAATACAGAAATGTTGTCATTGAGGTGGCGTCTAAAGGTAGTTTTGCAGACTCGTGATCCCAAGATATGACTTTTTCCTGTAAGGATCTTAAGGGAACCTCTTTTGCTTTGTTTTGTAAATCATCCTTACTTTGCAGTTTCACTTGACTGAAACTGAAGTTATTGCCATAATTGTAGATACGTATATTTTCAGAACTTCATAGTTTTGTTATAATTTTTAGCTAGAACTATTAGAGACAGTTTCAATAAAATAATAACAAAGCGACAGCGCATGTCTGTTCCCAAAGCATTTCCGGTTGCGCTAATTTTAATTAATAAAAAAACTCAATAACAAAATGAGATAGTTAGTAAGACAGATAGTTAAAGCAGATTATTACCTGATAGAGATTCCAGAAATAAACAAGCTCCTACTTAACTTATTTTTACATACTGTCACGATATTAAGAATCCTACCTCATAATGCAGGTGCTTGACTTATTGCACATCACTATTCTTTTGAGTCAGGTCTACTGTAAACCGGATACAACGTAGGAACAACAAGGCCATTTCCATTGGTCTAAAATTGTCTATAATTGCAGATAATTATTTAAATTTCAGTTAAAATTTTTCTTTTTACTAAATTACTTTTTGTTGTTGTTTAAAGTGTGAATTTAAGTTAATTGACTTTTTTAGGGAAGGGTAAATGACATATCTGAATACCCCAGAAAGTAATTGATGAGGTGGCCTATCTTTTAGAAACCTCAACAATGGTTTTGAAAGCCTTTGTATAAAGTCCATGATGCAGCGATGCAGCATGTCCTGTGACTTTTGACTCACCCTGTATTATTCATCAACAGAATACTAAAAAAATCAGTTTAAACCAATAAGTATTTTGCATGAACTTTTATGGAATACCATCTGCTATTACGACAAAAAGATATTAAATCAACCCAAATTTGGGTTTGTTTCTGCTCACAGCCAAACACAGACATACCGGTGTTGTTTGAATTGACAGCATTGCACTGCAGAATATATACTGTGCATATATATATATATATGTATATATTTATTTATTTATTTTTTTTTACCTATAGGACTGATTTTCAAAAAAACTAAATCTACCATTTTTTAAATACATACCTGAAGTATGTCCTTGTTAGAAGAGGCTCCTCCTGTTGCCAGCACTCTTGTTCCTGGAACTGACACAGGAATTTATTACAGCAACGTCAAATGCAAGCCAGGCCATAAAGGGTCTTTGAAGACAGTCTTTTAAACTTGTGTTAGAGTGTATCTTTGCAACATTGCATTTTTTCTGAAAGAAGGTCATTAAGGTAAAACAATTAATGTACAATACCACAAACTGTTTAACGTCCAAGAAAAATATTGAAATGAAAATACCAAGATCTGTTAATACCAATATCAATTGCGTTCTGAAATTTTCAATAAATTGTTAATAAAGAATATTAGCTCCTATTTGCTAAAAGAAAGATGTATTAGCTTGTTTATTAGACTTATATTTTCTCAAGCATAACTGAAACACATATGTGGCCATCATTACCATAGGAAATAGGATGACACACTGACTTTCCACTGTCTTTCAGCACATTCTCATCACCCGCATAGATAATTCCTGAGATTCTTCCTGCATGTCATGCCATCGAGTGTAGCTTTGGAGTGCCCATAAGAATGAAATGGAGCTGGTATGAGCCTTGTACGATTGATTTGTTACTTTGCTGTTCTTTTATTGACCGCCAATGATGGATGTACATCAAAGTTCAAAACGGAGGAAAATTTGAATTATAGATGGAGTAAAAATGTACCACTGTGAATGAGTACATGGATAACAGAGCACATATTCTTTAATCTATCTGTTTAATAAATTGTAAAATGTTGAACTCATTTTTTGTGAGCAGTATATAATGCATTAAATAATAAAATGAAGTAGTTTAATGTCACGTCTTTATTCAAAAAGTTTTAGGTTAATACGGTATATAAATCCTTGTACGTGTTAACTGACAGAACTGATCCTATCATAATGTTTTCAGTAGCTGCTGATCGGACTTGCACATTGGTAAGGACAAATAATTGAAAATTATTTTCTTGCATGAACATCCCTCTTTATGTTATCTGACAGTATCTGAATTGGATGGGCCTTGACTGATTCAGACATACAAATAAAACACTCACACGGGAGAGATGGTGCCTAACAGGCAGCACAGGGCACAAGACAGGAACAACCCTAGACAGGCTGCCAGTCTATTTTAGGGCACACACACTTACACACTAGGGACACCAATTAACCCTACACACGTCTTTGGACTGTCGGAGGAAACCCATGCAGGGAGGACATGCACACTCCACACAGAAAGGACTCAAAGAGCTCCACCTATGGAATAAACCCAGGACATTCTTGCTGTGAGACGACAGTGCTACCCACCAAGCCACTGTATCAACAGTATATAAAAAAAAATCATTGTTTTTTAAATGAATTACTGCCACCCAGTTTTTTTGTGAAAAAATTTCTTAATTCCCAAATGTTGATCTTGAATTAACCCAAATTTTGTAGGTTTTCGTAGTGGATACACAAAAAAACATCTGGCAATCCTGTTGACATGGAGGTCTTTTTTAAACCTTCTTCAACATTGTATATTGCTCATCAATACCAGCTTGGCTCACTTACTAAATTGTTAGTTTTATGCGAGTTATTTTTCTAGTTTTAATGTGTGCTGGACTACATTTGTAGCCACACAAGACAATGTCATTATTCCTACATGAAGTAATTTGGCTGAATATTTAGCTAATTCAAATAACAATTGATTATCTTGCTTTTCTAATTTTCTTGGTCTGCTAGCACTGTCAAAAATTTAGTTTCAACAACATAGCATTGCAGATGTAGACTTTGTTTTAAATGGCTATGGAACAAAAATCTGTTTTTAGTAGTCCCTGTTGCCAATAGGTACTTGAAGTACCAAATGCTTTAAGCCTTTTTGTTTTTTTGTTTTATTTTAATTCTCATTTTTGGACTCGCCATAAACAGATATGATAAAAGCATACTTGTTTTTGTTTGTTATAGAGCCACTACAACCCATACCCACACAATGTCATCTCGTTAATTAACCCTAACCCTAGCTTAATTTCTATGTCACTGGAAGAAATCTACTGATGTTATGTTCTATAATACAATATCTAATAATATCAACAAAAGTGCAAGGGTTATATGACATCAAAGTCATGATGGTAAATGTAGACATTATAATCAGACCCAGAACAAAAATCTACCCTCTGATTTTTTAATTTTTTTTATTTTGACTCTGTTTTCAATAATCTATATGGTATTACGATTGACAGAAAAAAACTGTTAAATAAACACTGGAACACAGCAGTCTAACTGTGCATCCTTTGCACACCTTTGAGAAAGGAATCAATATGCATGTATACAAGGACTGGTGACCAATAACTGGCATCTCCACATCCTCTAAATGGGTAGCACTTAAACCATTTTTAACACAGGTTTGTGCCACAGACATAAGCAGCTTTGAAAGACTTTTGACATTTACATTAGAACTAGAAATTTATTTTAAAGAGTAAATTAGTCATAGTAGAGTCATAGTAAATTAACTTTCACGAGTTAAAGCTAAGTCAGCTTGATAGTTATTGTACAAAGCTGTCGAGTAAGACAGTTACTACATTTTAAACAGTAAAGCCTACTGTTGGCTGATGTAACCTAGAAACCTACAGCCACATTGCAATAAACAAACCAGTTCAGAATACATCAACTGTATTTACACTGACTTAATCAAAAACAGGTTACAAAGTCGCTTAAATGAATTAACAGGTATAGTTTAATATACTTTATCCATGTAAAGGCTAGCGCACGTCTTGCTGTGTCGTTTAAACACAAATTGTAGTTTCTAGAAACATAGCAGTCTGTCATGTTTATTAAGGTATAGTAGTTGCTTTTGGACTTAAACTAAATATTGAACCAATATGAACTGAAAACAAACTTACAACAAACTGCATGACTTTGTGTGTATAGTTTGTATTTTGCATCCAGTCAAGTACTTAAGATTTTTTTTTCATATCCACAATACCACTGCACAGGATTGCTTGATATATAAAAAAAAATATTGGCACTTGCCTACTCTCACATCTCATCTGGCTTATCAGTTTTCATCTCCACTCACAGTTCCAATCCCAGAGATTTAAAGATCAATCAGAGCTGTCAGGCTGTGTTACTATTCTGGAAGTCACATAAATTTACAGTGTCGTCATGAGGTACGGGTTTTGTTCTTGTGTAACCTGGAAGGTATACAATTTTAGTTCCACTTTTATTATTCTGGAAAAGCCAAGATATTAAATGGTTCAATTATTAATAATAAAATGTGATCAAATTTCTACATCTTTGCCATCACATTTACACTTAAACTATTATGGATGACAATCAATTAAGGAATACAATTGAAAGCATGCCAACAGGGTACACACTAAATGGTTTATCGCCATTAGGAATAAGCTTCACTGGTAATTTTGATTTTACAAGGAAAGTACAAGTTGATTAAAATTAAATAGAAAACATCGCTTGCTATATGGAAAATGACAAATATTGCTCAAAATATTTGTGGTTAACTACTGTTTTATTTTATTACTGTATCTATAAAATCTACTCTGAATACATTTACAGTTGAAGACAGCACCACACACAGAAAATAAAATAATACAATAGTTATTCAGGCTGCAAATGTAGTAATTCCAGATCATTATTCTATTTTATGCAGTGGAAACTCACGCAGTAATCATAGTATTGCATAGACAGAACTAAAATCAACTTTATCTGCATTAACTAAATATTAATTGTGAAGAAACCCACATGTCATAAATCCCCGCTGTGTATGTCTCTGTCATCCAGTGCTTTTAGGCCAGTGCTACACAATATCAGTACACACCTGTTCAGACAGCTATATGTCACGAATAAGAAAGTAAGAAAAAATAAACTGGATTTAAGCATAGTAACTCATGCTGAATTGGCTGTCACAAAACACCAAAGCAAAAAAAGAAACACTTACAAGTTTAACAAAAGTTCTTTTTTCAATGTTATTTTATTTTTCCCCGCAAATTTACTTCAGGTAATTGGCTTCTGTAAGAGTTGTACTATAGAATGTAAAATTGCATTGTAAACGAATGCACCATTAGACCAGGCAAACTTTTTTTGGCGTATTTTGGCTCCCAGTCAGGCAGTTTCAACTTATTTCAAACAGGGAAAACAATTTAGCATTCTCCTGCTTTTTGGGTGACAATTACCTGTACTTAAAGATCTTCCTGTTTAGAGGAACCCATCATTTTTAAATGTTGGCGCTACACTGAAGAGAACTCATTAAGCTCCAAAACTGTCCGCATGTGACTAAAATAAAAGCCCTTTTTTGTTTGTTTTAATCAGTTTAGCAAAAAAAACAGTTTTGGCTTTTTAAGGTTTTGTGAAATTTTGTATTTTTTTTACCCAAAACACTCACAATTTCTATACAATTCCTTGTATAACTGCCAGTGTGTTTCTGTTTTTGAATACAGTGCTACTCTGAGCACTTGCCATTTTGCTTGTTTATTCATCTGATTGCTTTCATCATCACCCAAATGCACTGTCATGCTGCTAAGCGTTGTAATTTTGACAGTCATGCCAATAAAGCTCTGCCTGCCTGCAGTAGTGAGAATAGAGAGGGGGCAAGGGCAAGAGCAAGCGTGCGTGTAAGAAAAAAACCACACGAATCCCCGAATGAGTGGCCGGCACAGATCAAAGAGCATGGTGAATAATTTACAGCAACAGCAGGGCTGCAGGGAGAATCAATGTCCCTTAACTAAGAGATGGATTTACAGCACATATGTCCCATTGCGGGGCGGGAAGACTGGAAAGTGTGCATGTATATGAGGGGTGAACAAAGCGACTTCCAATTTTTAATCATCATCATCATCTAAATGGATCATCCTTACAAGTAATTGCTGAGATTAATATTCAATGGCAATAAAAAGTCTATAAAAAGAGATGGTGGAACAGCTGTACCATGTTCACAGACAGACTGTTCTCCTGAAGACTTGATTATGCATTAATTCTGAACAAACAACATACTGTTGAGTCACTGCACTCAAGCGATTTGTCAACCACCAAGTACATTATTTATAGCTATCAAAAGGCAGCAACATGCAATACTTTAAGTAGAATACTCCTGTCAGAGAACAGTTGACCTTCAGCAAAGAGAGATTTTTGCTTCCTACTCTGATAAGAGCCCTGCAGCAAGGCAAAATATCAAATCACTCAAAGCATAAATCAATAGACAAAGTTGTAGTAAGAAAAACGCCCTGATCAAAGACTGTACCATTGGAGACATGTCTGAAAAAAAAGCAATCCCCAGATTACAGGATTATTATTCATCCCAGGAACAAAGTAGAATACCTATCATGTGATCATTGGGTTATGGTGTGTGTTGAAAACAATATAAGGATAAAGCAAATATTTTATAAATATTAGGTAAATATGTATTAAAATATGGATTTATTTTTTATATGTGAAAGGAAATATAACTTGGACATAACATGATGGCAACAGGTTGATTTGACCAATCATAATTTCATCTGGCATAATAAACATAAAAAAACTATTATATTTAGTTCTCAACAAATGTATTACATTAGTGAGGCACTTTTTTAGTAATATTTTTCTTTATAACCCCCATGTCAAAGCTCTAATTATCTGCTGATCCCTGATACTGAGCTGATATTCACATCCTCTCAGTAAACAATCACACTTTCTAAACCTTCTGTTGCCATGTTGTGCAAAATGCCATAGTTGAATGTTTCCAGATAACTTGAGACACGCACTCGTGTTTTTTGATGTACTGAGGTTAGATTTAAGACATACATTGCTCGAACACACACATAAATATATTAGTAAAAGTTGTTCATGGGTAAGTATAGCTGGCAGAGTTTGTGTCAGACAAACACAATGTCCAAACAACTTCTGCAACCATTTGTTTGCCCGAACAAAGCTAACACAAAACAAAAAGTGTAGTTCAAAAATTCAGATGATGAGTGATGTTCTGATCTTGGTTAAACTAAAGGTAAAACCTATATCAAACACTACATCAAAACATTTTTTTATTGTAAGTACAAATCAACTGCTTCTTAATTAAGTTCAATTGTAATCAATCTATAAACTTTACACAAATTATGCTCTCACACTGTTCCCTAGTGCACACGTTCACCTTATACACAAATGCGATGGCAGACAACCAGGGACATTCCAGAAATAGAAGACACGCATTAATTAACACAATGTGTTCACGCATAAGTTATTGGATTGAACCAAATCCAATACTGAGTTAGCATTTCAGACAAACTTTGCCCACCTTCAACATACAATGTCCAATCTGTGCTTCAGTAGGCAATTCCCTAGTGAACAATCCTTAGTCCACTATCAACATGTTTCCCTAGTGGACACTCATCCTAAACACATACACTTATACTGCCAAAAGTATTTGGTCACCCATCCAAATGATCTGAATCGGGTGCTCCAATCACTTCCATAACCGCAGGTGTATAAAGTTAAGCACCTAGGCATGCAAACTGTTTTTACAAACATTTGTGAAAGAATGGGCTGCTCTCAGGAGCTCAGTGAATTCAAGCATGGAACGGTGATAGGATTCCACCTGTGCAACAAATCCAGTCTTGAAATTTTCTCACTCGTAAATATTATACAGTCAACTGTCAGCTGTATTAAAAAAAAATTGAAGTGTTTGGGAACGACAGCAACTCAGCCACGAAGTGTTGGCCACGTAAACTGACGGAGCGGGATCAGCGGATGCTGAAGTGAATAGTGGGAAAAGGTCGCCAACTTTCTGCAGAGTCAATCATTACAGACCTCCAAACTTCATGTGGCCTTCAAATTAGCTCAAGAACAATGCACAGAGAGCTTCATGGAATGGGTTTCAATGGTCAAGCAGCTGCATCCAAGCCATACATCACCAAGTGCAATGCAAAGCGCCAAATGCAGGTGGTGTAAAGCATGCCACCACTATACTCTAGAGCAGTGGAGGCGCGTTCTCTGGAGTGACGAATCGCGCTTTGCCATCTGGCAATCTGATGGACGAGTGTGGGTTTGACGGTTGCCAGGAGAACGGTACTTGTCTGACTCCATTGTGCCAAGTGTAAAGTTTGGTGGTGTGGTGTGGGGATGTTTTTCAGGAGCTGGGCCCCTTAGTTCCAGTGAAAGGAGCTCTGAATGCTTCAGCATACCAAGACATTTTGGACAATTCCATGCTCCCAACTTTGTGGGAACAGTTTGGAGCTGACCCCTTCCTCTTCCAACATGACTGTGCACCAGTGCACAAAGCAAGGTCCATAAAGACATGGATGGCAGAGTCTGATGTGGATGAACTTGACTGACCTCAACCTGATAGAACACCTTTGGGATGACATCAGTATGTGACCTTATAAATGCGCTTCGGGAAGAATGGTCAAAAATCCCCATAAACACACTCCTAAACCTTGTGGACAGCCTTTCCAGAAGAGCCGAAGCTGTTCTAGCTGCAAAGGGTGGACCAATGTCATATTAAACGCTATGGATTAGGAATGGGATGTCACTTAATATCATATCAAGGCAGAGTGACCAAATACTTTTGGCAATATAGTGTATATGTAGCTATTGTCATATTGAGATAAGTGTGCTTTTTATATTAATAAAAATCCAACTATATGACATTTCAGAGATTGTACTTTAAGAATAGATATTTTGGTTCTAATAAATAAACATACCGAGCGTCATTGGTGTGCGCCGGAACAGAGCGGCACTCAGCGGTCAGACTGAGCTAAGCTGGGCTGAGTTGGCTTGTCTGCTGGTTTGTTCCCTGCTGAATTTCTTTAACACAATTGGATGTCGTTAGCTTAGCAGTGCTTCGAAAAAAAAAAAAACCCACAACAAACCACACGCTAAACAACGGACTATTCACTGCTGGGACTCGTTTAAAGAGCGAAGTCGAGTGTTTTTGTTCGACGCCATGGATTCCGCTAGTCAAGGTAAACACAAACTGAAGTGCAGCTGGTATGGTTACACACGCTGTCTTTAGTGTTTGCTTATCGGGACCAGTTTGTCTAATTTCTCTATTAATTGAATGTGTTATTAAACCTCTTGTCTTCTTACTCAATGCCGGGGGTTGAAGGAGAAAGCAGGGAAGGCTATCGGGTTTCTTCACATAGAGTCATAAGAGAAAAAAAAACAAACCACCAGCGAGCTTTGTAAAGTGGATCCGTATAAACGAATTCACGTCAGATATAAAACAGGACACTCCTGACAGAAAGGTTTGTGCGCTTCGAATTGTTGTGTATGGGAGCCACATGTTCTAGATTTATTAAAGAATAATAGGAGAAGGAAATTCTCCTGCCCTTAGGGCTTAAATACTGCTCTGTGCGAACGTGTACTTTAGATAAACGCTTAGGTTTAGTGGATCCACCTCATGCTGTTTGCTTTGGGGATTTGTCGAAGGTGTGGCGCACAATGGCTGGAGTGTTACAGACGGACTGTGCGGTATGCAAATATACAAATATTGCAATTCATTAGCATCATTGTGCACTATTTGGTAACTAGTTTTTACCCTTGGTTGCTACGTGTTTATTTCCATTATTACATTTACAGTATTTAGCAGACGCCCTTATCCAGAACGACTTACAAAAGTGCTTTAAGACATCAGTAACATAATCCATTTCCATTGTAGCGCGAGTGTAAATAACACACAAAAGGTGCCGAAGCGCCAGAACACGAGAATTAACTTGGGTGCGCAAGGTTGCGAGAGGCGCTGAAGCGCCAGAGGGCGAGCGTGAGCTCGGAAGCGAAGAAGCCAGACCGGGGCGTGTCCTATTTAGGACGAACACCCGGCTGGAGTGAGGCTAGGTAGGTGCAGACGACGGAAGAGCGCAAGCTCAGAGCCTGCGAGGAGCACACGAATACGGGAGGGGAAAACCCTCAAAGTGCCCC
>JAUZSU010148459.1:0-14822 GCA_034780255.1 Parotocinclus maculicauda
GTTCAATACACAGAGCCAAGGCAGGATAATATATATATATATACATATTAAGTATTATTATATTTTATTTTAATTCTCATATTTTTAACTAGGTTATCTGTAGAATCTTACTAATTAGATACCTAATTAGATAACTTAATATAAGATACGTTTAATTCTTGCATGTACCGAATAAGCCACCCAAGGACGATGGAAGGATGAATGTTGGACCTCTCATGGTTTTCTTTTAACACTTAGGAAGTTTTTCTTTGTCACTGTCATGCTAGGCTTGCACAGTTGGGCTTGAGCTTAGCAAACAGAAAATTGTAAAGCTGCTTTAAGAAAATGCCAGACTGTAAAAAGTGCCATATTTTATTCATCTTTTTTCATGTTTCTTGTTTAGGTCCAAATGGACATGTAAGCTATGGAAGTGTAACAATGGAAGGCTTTGATATTTCTCCTGAGACCGGTGTCATAACTCTGACCAAAGTCCTTGACAGGGAAAAGCAAGAGCAGTACACTGTAACTGGTAACCTGAGATTTTAGTCTGTTTTAGCAAGCATGCATTTATTTAGTTATCACTGTACTGGTGACTTTGCCACTAATTTTCAAAATGCTTGTCATGTGTGATATAGTCTATGCCAAAGATGGAGGGATGCCCCCTAACTTTGCCAAGACCGTGGTGCATATTACAGTACTGGATGAGAATGATAATGCTCCATTTTTTGGAAGGCTGCAGTACAGTCTGGAGCTGCCAGAGAACCTTGAACCTGTGGAGCTTTTTATTATTCAGGCAACTGACCAAGATCGTGATGAGAGTGGATATGTGGAGTACAGGATAACTGGTAGGTTTTGTCTAGTGCAGGCTGGTCCAAGCAGTTTGCCTCATGTAGAGGCATGAGTTAATACTGACTAAGTGGCCTGGGATGTGTTGACCTTATCAAACACTAACCTGTTAACTAAATGCCAATGTTCTTCTTCTTAAGCTGGAGATCCAGATGCTGACTTCCAACTGGACAGCACTTCTGGAACCTTGTCCACTTCTCGGCCATTGGACAGAGAGAAAAAAGACAGCTATATGCTGGAAGTAGTTGCTCGGGACCATGGCAGCCCCTCGCTCACTAGCACAGCCACTGTTCAAGTTACGGTCCTGGATATAAATGACAACAGCCCCAAATTCAGCAGTAGCAGTTATGCTGTAGATGTTTCAGAGGATGCAGTTGTTGGCTTTCTGGTTCTAGCAGTTACAGCCAAAGATGCAGATGAGGGCCAGAATGGTCAGATCTTGTACTTTCTGAGCAGTGAAGCTAAAGGTGCATTCACAGTGGACCCTGATACAGGTCGGATTGTCACAGCTGCCCCACTGGATAGAGAGAAAACAGCTTCTTATAACTTCCAAGTGTGTGCAGTGGATCTATCTCCTGCTGACCCCAAAAACACCACAGCCCAGGTCACTGTTAGCATATTAGACGTGAATGACCATGCACCCTTCTTCATCCAAGATCCCCTGATCATTAATGTATCCAGCAGGAGTGTGTCTACCAACCATGTAGTTGCTGCTATGAGAGCAGAAGATAAAGACTTTGGTGCTAATGGCTCAGTATTCTATCGTTTTGCCACAACCGTGCAAGGCTTCTCTATAAACTCGCTGACCGGAGAAATTCAGACAACCGATTTGCTGAGCAGTCTCAACAAAGCCCAACACACTCTCATTGTGGAAGCCATGGATCAGGGCAGCCCTCCACAGTCATCATTGGGTGTGGTTATCATTTATGTAAAGGAGCAAAACTATCAGGGCATCCGCTTCTCTCGTACCTCCAGAGATGTCAGCATCCAGGAGAATGCAGCCAAAGGTAATTCAGGAAGGAAAAACTGTCAAACGTACAGAAATTTTGCTTAGCTGGCTATGGGACTGAGATTGACTTTGCTTTGGTGTCTCAGGTACCGCAGTAGCCCGAACCCAGGCACAATATCCAGATGGCACCCGCGGAGGGATCACATACAGTATCTTCAGCGGCAACAAACAGCAAACATTTAGCATCAGTTCTGTTACAGGTCAGTTTGGTGCAAAATCATGGCAAGCAGTAGATTGTTTCAAAAAGCAGATCCTGTTGGAGCAGATTGTATTTGGTTTTGTTGGGCTTGGTGTTAAAAGGTCTAGCACAACAGTTTCAACAGCTTTAAGAGCACTGATTTTAGGAGTGTACTATCCCTATTCTGACATGCAGGTGAGATTTGGGTGCTGAGCTCTAACGGCCTGGACTTTGAGGACACACCAAGACTCCGTCTAGTGGTGAAGGCTGAAACTGCAACTTCCAGCTCCTTCATGGCCGTCAACCTCATTCTTCAGGACATCAACGACAACCTGCCTCGCTTCCAGCTGCAGAACTATGTGGCATACATGCGTGAGGCACGGGGCTACGACACTCCTATTATTCAGGTGAATTCTTAATTTTTGTTCCTAACAAATGAACAAATTTCTTTGCTTTACATTGAAAAGTAGTCCACTGTTTTGGTTTCACTAAATCATACTAAAATCTCTATTTAGGTTGTAGCTGAGGATATTGATCAGG
This sequence comes from Parotocinclus maculicauda, assembly GCA_034780255.1. NCBI lineage: Eukaryota > Metazoa > Chordata > Actinopteri > Siluriformes > Loricariidae > Parotocinclus > Parotocinclus maculicauda. The sequence goes on from JAUZSU010148459.1 coordinate 2,553, forward strand.
GTTCAAATGGTCAAGTCACCTACTCTATCCAGTCTTCCAGTCGTAGTGGCCTCTTTAAGATTGACCCACTGACCGGGAGCGTCACCACAGCAGCCATTATGGACAGGGAGATCTGGATGCAAGCCAAGTGAGTTTGTCTGTGTGTGTCTGTACCATGGTTTTATTACTTGGGGATTACTTAATATTACTATGGACCTAATATCCCCATGACGATCGAAAAATCGGTCATTTTTGGCATTGTGGAGCCATTTTGCTGGTCCCAGTGAGGTAAAAAGGAACTACTTTTATACATAATCATTAACTATCTTTTTAAAAAGCTAAATAGTCAAGAGGTTTGCTTTAGATGACTGAGGTTAAGGAATAAGAGTTAGGTGTAGCACTACTTAGCATTACAGTAGTCATTACATCAGTGGGAAGTCCTATGTTTGTCATTCATATCGATGGAAAGTCCTCAGAAGTATAGTAAGACAACTGTGTTTGTGTTTGTGTGTGTGTGTGTATGTGTGTGCTCATGTGGCACCTTTGTGTAATGTGTTTAGGACCTGTACATTTTAGCACACATTTTACTTGAGAAAAGCTTCTCCGTTTGACATTATAACTTGGTTTTCAAGCTGATGATTTTTAGGATCGTTTAAATGTGACCCATTGTTCTTTTTAAAACGCCACTTTTTGTTCATGTGGTAAGAAACGGAACAGAGAGTGTGTCGGTATTAAAGTAACTTGTATGTGTTGGAAGAATTGTATCTAACCTTTAATGTTTAACATTTTACATCAGGCTAGTGATCACGGCAACAGATCGTGGCAGCCCCAAGCTTGCTGGCTCTGCCACCCTAACCGTGATTATTGTTGACCTCAATGACAACAGTCCCACGATCCCTCTGCCAAGAGAAGTCCGGGTGCCAGAAAGTGAGTGAGCTAATACAGCCTTGCCCTTTAACTCGTTCTGCTGAATTGTTCCCTGTTACATGATTTCTGTACAGTACAGTTTTAAGTAAATACATAAGAGTGCTTTGTGTGTGTGTGTGTGTGTGTGTGCATTCTTACTTCTAAACATATTTCTGATAACTGTATGCCGAATGTAAATGTGCACTTTGTCTCTTCCACAAGACTCCCTTATAGGCACAGAGATTACTATGGTAACAGGGAATGACGTGGACTCGAGCCCAACATTGTCTTATTCTCTTCATATGGACCTAAACTCAAAGGGCAAGTTTGGAATCCACCACTATAATGGCAGGGTGTTTTTGACTGGACCGCTGGATTATGAGGAGAGAACATGGTACACCCTAACTGTTCAAGCTTCGGATTCTAAGCACCAGACTGACGCTAATCTGACCATACTGGTGGAGGATGTGAATGACAATATGCCTTCCTTTACACAAGACCTGTACCAGGTAAATATGTGAAAACATGCATGTGTTTTGCACATGGAATTTGTCACTCTTACATACGAGTTTCCTTATATATCCTAAGATATTCACACCTTAAGCTGGACAGAACTGAATATACTGTATACAAGATTGGCTTAATCCAGCAGTGGTTACTGTTATGCTTAATCAAAATAAAACATTAAAATGTAGGGGTAAAGGGAATATACGTTTAAAAATAAGAATTTTATGAGTTTTAGACTTGACTTTTCCCATTAATAATCTCATGTGGCTACCCAGGTGGCATTGCCAGAACATTCTCCACCAGGCAGTCCTGTAGTCACAGTAACAGCTACAGACCGGGATTCAGGGGACAATGGAAGAGTTACCTACCAAGTGTTATCATCATCCAGAGAGGGCTTTTACATTGATCCAAGCAATGGTATGGAATAAATTCATTACTATACTTAATTTCTCTTCCTGTGTACAGCACCTACACTGACTGACAAAAAACAAATGCACCTACGGAGTTGAATTAAATGAAGCTTTATATGAACGTAAAGATGATATATTACAATATATGAGTAAATCCTGTAGATCCTGAACAGGGTGCCCAAGCTGGCATCCCAACTTGTCCCATAAATGCTCGACTGATATTAAATCTGGCGACCAGGCCAAGGAATTGTTATAATCTGATAGAGACATTCCTTTGCAAACCCTTGCTCTGTGTGGGCAAGCATTATCCTTTTAAAAAATGCCAGTTGAAGGCCCTGCCATGGGAGGCAAAACATGTGGCTGCAGGGTGTCCTGCACATGTCGCAGAGTTGTTAGTGTCCCTAATATCACTACTTGGAGTGATTGACTGTGTTATGCAGTGGCTCTCAAATCATCACACTTGGTGCAACGTGTCACTCCACAGCAAAGGCAGGATTAAAACACTTGCCTCGAGGGTTTCATACTCAAACCCAATTGTCGTTGGATCTCAAACAGAACCTGGATTTATTGCTAATGACAATATGGTTCCAGTCCATAGCTTCATAGCAGGTTTCTTCATGGGTTTCTCAGTCACAACATCACTGCAAACTAAGGCGATGGCCATGAAAGCAAATTTCCTTTTGCTAAGCACCTGGAAATGATCCAGGCAGTGTCATGAAGGTACCATCTGTGTCTGGATCGTGGACAAGAAAACTGTTAAAAACTGAATATTAATTATAGTTTCTACTAGTGGTCTGCCTGGGCTCTTCGGAACCTGTTTGCTGTGTGTGCATGCCCTCATGGAGCCACTGGTCCCAACAATTTCTTACAGCTAGTTTAAAATGGCCTAGATGATGGGTTTTCTCAAAACGACCATCCTGCTTCTCACAGTTAAATTATGTGATCCCTCTCATGGCAACTGGGCGAAATATCTTTGAGTGCATCGTAAAAGCATGTCTAGCAGTCAGTGATCTTGTACACTACCCAAAAGTAGCCTCTAAGAGACTTATGCCCTCTTATGGCAAGACCCAGTGTCTAATTAGACCACACCTGTAATTATTTACATATCTGTAAGAGACAGAACTACATGGTTTTGCAACAATCTGACAATTTCATCTGGGGGATTTTTTCTCAATGAGTATATATTACAATATACTAGAAATTGGTTGTCATAGCCAATGACACTTAAGGAACTTTTTTTATATGTGTATCTTCACAGGTACCTTGTTCATCAGCCAAAAAGCTGAGTTTGATCCAGAGCATCCTACTGTGAGTGTGGTCATTGAAGCTTATGATGGAGGAAAACCACCTTTATCTTCCGTCACTACCGTCCAAGTCCAGCTCACGGATGTGAATGATAATGCGCCCATGTTTCATCAGTCAGAATACAGAACCACAGTGTCTGAGGACCAGCTTCCTGGAGCCACCATCTTGACGTTGGAAGCAGTGGATGGTGATCTCTCCCAAGAAAACTCCGGTTTTGATTTTGCCATCGCAAGTGGAAACATTGGAAATGCTTTTCAGATTGAAAGTAGCATTCGTTTCATTGAGGGTCATGGCTTCCAAACAGTAGGGACACTCATTCTAGCAGAGCAGTTAGATTTTGAGGCTACATCTCGCTATAACCTCACCATTGTGGTGTCAGACCGAGGTGTTCCCCAGCTTAGCTCCAGTGTACCTGCAGTCATCACTGTGAGTGACATCAATGACAATCCTCCTGTATTCAGCCGTGCTGAGTACATAGTAGCTCTAAGTGAAGGTGCTTCAGCCGGGACTGAAATATTACGCCTATCTGCAACTGATCCGGATTCCACCCCAAATGCAGAGATCCAATACAGTATAAGCTCTGGAGATGACACTGGCCTATTCTCAGTAGATCAGTGGACTGGAGCCCTGCGGCTGCAGAAGTCTCTGGATCGTGAGAGTCAGCCCTCGCATGTAGTCATTATTCAAGCTTCTGATGGGCATGGCCACTTTGCATTGGCTCCAATCAATGTTGAGGTAAAGGACATTAATGATAACAGGCCTTACTTCCCTATTGAGACCATGGCTGCAAGCATCCGAGAAAACCAACCACCAAATTCTGTTGTCACAGTTCTACATGCCATTGACCATGACACAGGGGTTTATGGACAGCTAAAGTACTTTATTGTGGACAAGTCAAGCCATGGAAAAGATTTCTTTTTAGTGGATCAAATCACTGGGGAAGTGCGTACTCGTCAGACCTTTGACTTTGAGAAAGTTAGCGCCTTCCATTTCATGGCTTTGGCTGTGGATGCTGGCAACAATTCTGCTACTGTTACTGTACAAGTATATGTCACAGGGGATGATGAGTATGATCCAGTCTTTACTGCCCCAGTCTTCTCTTTTGAGGTATCAGAGGGAGCCCAGAAAGGCCAGAGCATTGGCCAGGTACAGGCCAGTGATGAGGATGGAGGTATTGATGGGATTGTTCTCTACTCTTTACCAACTAGCTCCCCATACTTTGAAGTAAACAAGACCACTGGTGTGATCTACCTTAAAATGGATGGCTCTGGCAGCTCTAGTGGGAGCAGCCGTTCGAAAAGAGAGACCCGACTTATGACTGTAGACGTTACGGCCCATAGTCCTTTAGAAACATCTAGGGCAACAACTGCCCAGGTCACTATTGATGTCACCAACACATCCTTTGGACTTGTAGCTGATATTAATGTTCTTCTTATTAGCATCATTGCAGCCTCCCTGGGTGTTATAGTCGTTTTAATCATAATTGCTGTGGCCCTGTACCTGGTAAAGTCTAGGCACAAGAAGAAAGGGCAGAACACAGGAACTGCAGCTTCTGACTCTGCACTACAGCAGTTAGATGACTCCAAATCTGCAAGCGGGGAGAGGATCTATCATCAAACCCTTCCAGGCTATGGTGGGGATCAGGGAGGAGGTGGAAGTTCCTACACAAGAGGAGGCTCTTTGGATCCATCACATTCTAGTGGAAGAGGATCAGCCGAGGCTGCAGAAGATGATGAGATTCGTATGATAAATGAGTATCCAAGAGTAGCTAGCATTACCTCTTCAATGCAAGAGCACATTGCTGCCCGGGGGCCTGACTCCGGCATACAGCAGGACGCAGACCAGCTTTCTGATATATCCTGTGAACCAGGGTCAATGGATGCTAGCCAGTGGTTTAAAGGGAAGAAGCTAGGGAGTATAAGTGGAACCTTGCTCTCTGGTCAGCTTCCAGTTTATAGGGATGAAGGTGGGGGCTACCTTGGTGTGGGCAGAGGATTAAACATATCCCATCCAAAGGATTATGCATTCCCTGAGGATGGCAAACCTTCAGTAGATGGCTCCCTCACTGCTATTGTTGCTAGTGACGAGGAGCTGCGAGGCAGCTATAACTGGGACTACCTTCTCAACTGGTGTCCCCAGTTTCAACCACTAGCTAATGTTTTTACAGAAATTGCTAGACTTAAAGATGAAAGCATACCACCGAATAACCTGCGCCGACCCTTTCAACCAAAAGTTAAGACAGATGCTAAATCAAGAATAGATCCACCTCCTCTCATTACCTCAGTAGCTCATCCTGGTGCCAAGTCAGTTCCACCCAAACCTGCCATCACACGGACGTTTCCACACCTATCAACCCTCAGGCGCTCACCTATTAGCCATGAAGGTTCCATATCATCAGCAGCCATGTCCCCGAGCTTCTCTCCTTCACTCTCGCCTCTGGCAGCTCGATCACCAGCCGTCTCCCCCTTTGGAGTTACACAAGGCCCATCAGCCTCCATCATTAGCACCACAGAGCACTCACTAGAGCACAGTGATGAGGCAGAGATGAGAATCTGATGTCTTGAATTCCACATTCAGCAGAGCTTTGACCTTCTTATCCAGAAAAGTCTGTGGCTATGAACACTTTTTGCTGTGAAACAATGTTACTCTTCAGAAAAGCCAATGTACAGTTTTGTTTTGGAAAATGTCAGTGTTTGTCTGTTATTCCTGGCTGGCCAGGAAGATCATAATCAGTGTTTTTATACTGATGAATGACAATTTTGACACATTTTGCAAGGTCTGTCCAGGATGGCTGCTATCACCATTACCTTGGGGCCCCCTTTGAACTTTGTGATAGTGCACCAAGAATTTTCACTGCATATGCACATTAGATATGGTTGTCTACTTTATACACTCTTTTACAAAAGGTTTAAGCTCATCTTGTTATATTAGATGTTTCAGTGATATTCTAAAGGAATAGACTGTGGCGCGATCTCAACAGGGAACAAACTGAGCTGCAGCTATGAAACCATAAAATTTGGTTCTGATAATCCAGTACTGGTTACTGTAAAGTGTCATGATGCTGCAGCTAGTTAATGTTACATATCAAATGTAGCACATACACTCCCAAGCCACTTTATTAGATACCCTGCTAGTACCGGGTTGGACCTACTTTTGCGTTCAGATCTGCCTCAATTCTTTGTGATGTATATAAAACAGGGTGCTGGAAATGTTCTCTACGATTTTTATCCATATTGACATGATAGAATCAAACAAGTGCTGCAGATTTGTTGGTAAGTTTCCTGTTTCAATACATCCCAAAGATTCTCTACTGAATTGAGATCTTGTGACTGCTGAGGTTGTTTGATTACGGGAAAACTTGTTTGAACATTGGTCATGTTCAAGATACCAGTTCAAGATACCAGGCGATTTCAGGTTTGTGGCATGGTGTGCAGCAGATGGGTCAACTGTGGTAATAAAGGGATAGACAGTGATAGCAACACTTCTCTAGGTAATCTGTGAAATTTAAACAATGTTTAATTAGTATTAAGGGGCCCAAAGTGTGCCAAGAAAATACTCCCCACACCACAACAAGATCACATTTACAGCATTTAGCAGACGCCCTTATCCAGAGCGACTTACAACTGATATATTATATATCACCAGCAGCTTGGACCATTGATACAAGGCAGGATGGATCCATGCTTTCATTTTGTTTATAACAAATTCTGAGCCTACCATCCAAATGTTGCAGCAGGCTTAGAGACTTGTCCGACCAGCCAATCTTATGTTGTCGTATTATTGTTTGGCCATGCGAATACACTTAGTTGATTGCTCTGTGACAGGAGTAGCACCTGGTGTGGCCAGTTGCTGCCATAGCCCACCTGCTTCAAGGTTTGGCACCTCGATTTTTGTGTGGTTATTTGAGTTACTGTTGCCTTTCTATCACCGTCTGGCAAGTCCCATTTAATCCCTGACATCAACAAAGCATTTTCACCCAGAGAAGCTCTGACCACTCGATATTTACTTTTCCCCAGACCATTCTCTGTAAACACTAGAGATGTCTGTGTGTGGAAATTCCAGTAGATCAGCAGTTTCTAAATCGATAATATCAGATTCTATAATTGATAATAATCTGACCATACTCCATAAACCACAAATAACAATGCCACATTTAAGGTTCCTTAAATCACCCTTTTTCCCCATTCTGATTGGTCATTTGAACTTCACCTGGACTGTGCCTATATGCCTAATTGTACTGGGTTGCTGCCCTGTGATTGGCTGATGAAATATTTGTGTTAACGAGCAATTGAAGAGATTCACCTAATAAAGTGGCCGGTGAGTGTATAAATATCACATATGAAGTATGTTTGTTCCTCCAGAGTTTGTGCTAAGGTTATTTTCTTTTAGAAAATTAAGAAACATTCTTGGACCTGGCATACGCAAATGTTTGCAGATTGTAGTTTGCATTTTTTGCTGTATTTTCAGCTGTTGTATTGCTTCATATGTCATGTTTTTTGCCATTACCTCGCATTTTTAAGCACTCACAACATTTGCATTGTATATTTGTATGTAAACTAGCCATAGTGGTAAAGCCTTATCGATGTATAGTATTTAGTATCGCCTTACTGTATGGTTGTTTCTGTCTGTGTGATTTCTGTTGTGTGATTCTTGGTCGGTTAGGTGAGTGACTGGGATGTTGTGTGATAATCATTATGTTTTTGATAATTATTTATATGAAAAGTCAAATCATAGGGATGTTTAGAGAGTACCCATGTTGCTTATTGTTGTATTCTACTTTTATGTTTCTGCTGCTTTAGTAGACACTAGGTCTTTCAGCATCAAATCGGAGCTGACATGTAAAAACACTGACATGGCCGTATTGTTGGAACTGGTGGCCTTTTGAGTAACTGGTTGAAAAAAAAAAAAAACTAAAAGTCCTGTATAAGAATTCATGATTCTTAGTCATTGCCTTTTCGTATTTTTGCTTGATCGTGTTTATACTAATACTGCGTAACTTATGTCTTCTTAAGGGAAAAACATTTCTTCAAGTCACTCATTTGTCTTTCAATCAAATGCTTCCATATTGACCAGAAGTGAGCTATTAAAGCTATACCCAGAGGGTTCTTAAAGTGTTAGCGCCTAGTGTACTGCTCACAAAAATTGGGGGATATTTCACTATGGGATATTTCACTTTGAAATATCTCCTATTTTTGGTAATCAGTGTAGCATTGAAAACACACATTACCAGCACATCAGATACAGCTGCTTTTGGAACAAATCTAAAGCTAGATTAAAAAGCCTATTAAATACATGTACAGATTCCATTTCAGTATTATAGTTACAGCAAATGCATGGCATCCTGTCCACTGATAACTCTCTGGCTACCTCTGATGCATGTGTAATACCAACACTGCCTCTAGCTAAATTCTACAAGAAAAACAATGGCCTGACATGACCTTGTCTAAGAGTGTGGATGTAAGAATGCATTTTGTAAAACGTTCAAACCAAGACAGTTGCCAAACTGCTGGCAGCAGAGTGATTGAAATCGACTGTACATATTATGAAAGAAAAATTAAACTCCTAAGGATTCTGTGTGACTTGCTCTGTTTTTTTTTCTTTCATCATTTAAATTCCAGTTGCACAGGACATAGAAACTAAAGCCCAAGTAAGCACTAATCACCAGGCACAGACTTGCTGAAATCAGCGTCTCTCTTTAATAAAAGGTTTTTGCCTCAGTGTATTTAAGTCTATGGCTAATATTGACTTAACATTTTATACAGTCAGTAGCTGTATTGTACAATACAGGAATTGTTTTATTTGTATCGTTTATAACTTAAAACAAGGGTTGCTTTTATTGTCATTCCTGTCATTAAGATGTGAATTAAAGGTACAACCCAAATTCCAATAAAGTTGGGATATTGTGCAAAATATAAATAAAAACAGAATATGATAATTTGCAAATCCCTTTTAACCTATATTCAACTGAATACACCACAAAGACAAAATATTTAATGTTTAAACCGTTTTGTTTGCAAATATTCACTCATTTTGAGTTTGATACCTGAAACACGTTCCAAAAAAGTTGGGACGGGGGCAGATTTACCACTCTGTTACATCACCTTTCCTTTTAACAACACTCAATAAGTGTTTGGGAACTGAGGACACTAATTGTTAAAGCTTTGTACATGGAATTATTTCCTATTTTTGCTTGATGTACAACTTTACTTGCTCAACAGTCCGGGGTCTCTGTTGTCGTATTTTGCGCTTCATAGTGAGCCACACATTTTTTATGGGAGACAGGTCTGGACACTAGTACCTGCACTCTTTTACTACGAAGCTACACTATTGTACCACGTAAAAGAATGTGGCTTGGCATTGTCTTGCTAAGATAAACATTGGTCTCCCTGAAAGAGACGTTGATTGAATGGCAGCATATGTTGCCATCATATATATGAGACTGGTTAATGAGACCGAATATCGTGTTACTTAAGGCTTCTGTTTGGAGGAACAGCATAGCACAAAAGGAACAAATAAAATGTGCACAGAATATGAGGACTAACATGAGGGAAAATGTAAGCCCTTTTGTATAAGATTTGTGATTTGACACATTTAGCTGGTAACTGGATATACATTAACAGATTAAAACTAGGAAGAGTCAAAGTATTTATAAGGCAAATGTGTGTACATTTACAGAAATACATACATATTTTACACCTGAGACACAAGTTTACCAAATAGTCCTATTTGCTTATTACCAAATAATTTAATACATATTTAGGTACCAACTATTTAAAAATAATACAATTAAAATATATATTTTCTATGTATAATATTTTATCTTTAAACCTTTTTTTCAGTAATAAAAGAAGCTAGATAAAAAAATAATATATGTATTTCTTGCAATGGTAAAATTCTTTAATAAAAAAAAATAATAATACAAAACTGTAAAAAAAATAATAAATCATACAAATGTGTCATTTTGTTGTAGATTTTCCCATATTTTTATTTCAGTCCCTAGTAAAATGTCATTTGCGTAGAGATATTTTAGTTTGGTAACAACCTTAACCAAACTCTTGTATTGGAATCTGTATCACTATCAGCACTGAAATCAGGTTGGAACTGAAATAATGTGAATCGGCCCATCATTACCTTCTAAGCTGCTGGCCCTCAACATACCACCAATACAGCTTGAATTTGATTCTCCAAGACTATTGAAGCTGCCCTGTTTTATCCACAGTGGTAATTGAAAGCATATGAACCCTTTAGAATGTCCTATATATCTGAATCAATGTGACCCAAGATAAGTCCTAAAAGTAGATAAAAATAATTCAATTAAACAAATGAGACAAAAAAATACTTATTGAGGAAAATGGTCCAATATTACACATCTGTGAGTGACAAACATATGTGAAACTTTGCTTTCAGTAAAGTAATTGAATTTCCTCCGTTTGTACATCTGACTCATTGATGGAGTCCAAACTCTTTAGAGAATGTTTTGTAATCTTTTCCAGCCTGATAAGCTTCTTCAACTCTTTATCAGATGAACTCAGAAATTCCCTTTGTTTGTGTCATGAAACACTCCACAAACTTTAATGGATACCTGTTTTTAAATAGAACATAATGCTCACTCACACCTGATTGTCTTCCCATTGATTAAAAACACTTGATATTACTTTGACCTTTAAATTAAATGGTAAGCCTAAAGGTTCAACTACTTATGGCAACTAACACTAATTAATAATTAAATAGCCAAGTAAAATAGCTGCATTTTATTTGTTTAATCAGGTTCTCTGTATCTACTTTTGGGACTTGAAAATCTGATTTAATTCCAACAAGTATAAATAAGTATATCAATGAGTACATATTGGGGAACTTGATATAACTAAGAAAACATCAAATTGAAAGTTTTGTCCATTTCTCTACATGTAAATAACATTTACAGGGAACAAACTTGAACACAACATATCTGTACAAATTCCTTGAATCTGAAAACAAACTGAAAAAAAAAACATACATTTTGAGATTGTGACTTTAATGAACTGTTAAATTACATGATCATAACTTTGCAATATTTATTTATTTGTTCCCAGCAGAGATTTGATCATGGGAGCCCAGACAGTTCTGTGATACTTTAGCATGCTAGCTTATTATTCTCAGCAGATGCCAAGGCTTGTTTGCAAAGTTGCACATGGATTCAAACTCCACTTTGTACAATAAGTAACATTCTTAATTTGTTTATTTTCAATATGAGACCTAGAATATTTATTGAAGATTAATATTACAGTGTTTGTCACTGATAATTTTGAATGTTTCTTTTGTTTTGAATTTGAATTGGCATAGGCACTTTATGGCCAAGTGTTTTGTGCACAGCCAAACACCACTTCCATGTGTGCTTGCTAAGCTTATCATTTCATAACTACTGGTGTTAAGATGGAGTTGGCCACACATTTGCCTCTATAACAGTCCACACTCTTTAAAGACTCCATTATACAAGCAATATCTGGATAGCAACTATTTTCTTTATATCCTCACTTTTTACACAGCAGTACTGCAGTACGAAGAAGCGCACAGTTCTCTACAGTGTGTGTAGCACCAGTCTAAATCATACACAGCCCCAAACTGCAACTATGCACGTTTAGGCCCCTCTAACACAACCAGTGGGCCCCTACTTCAAATGATCTAGAACATTGGAGAACAACCTTGGATAAGAAGTTCTTAAGGAATACATCTACAGTACGATAAGGTTTTTATCCATATTAATAATTAAATTAATTAGAACTGCTTTATGATTAACTCATAGTATATCAAATATCTTGGATTTAAGATGACGGATAACTTTGTTTTTTCGCTTCATTGAGATCTCTAAATGTTTTATTACTCACAGAAAATGCTTAAACATAGATGTATAAATCAGTATAACTGAAGCAAGGTTCGGTAAGGAATTAAATAATGCTATAATTAAGATGCAAAACACATCTGAATATTTAGTATCTGTCTCTCTCTCTCTCTCTGTCTCTCTCTCTGTCTCTCTCTGTCTCTCTCTTTCTCTCTGTCTCTCTGTCTCTCTGTGTCTCTCTCTGTCTCTCTCTGTCCCTCTCTCTCTCTCTCTGTCTCTCTCTCTCTCTCTCTCTCTCTCTCTCTCTCTCTCTCTCTCTCTCTGTATCTCTCTCTCTCTCTCTCT
>JAUZSU010148470.1:0-14821 GCA_034780255.1 Parotocinclus maculicauda
TGTTCGTTTAATCGGACCAGCCGGTTATTAGGACCAAAACGATCTCGTCCCGATGTGGTCCCATTAACCGGATTCGACTGTGTGTGTGTATATATGCATATATATGTACTAGAGGGGTGTCTCAGGTTTTAGACCTGTGCAGGAACACTTACCGATGCTTACTACATTTTAAACTTGTCTGTTTACCACAGGTGAGGAAAGCACTGCGCAGCACAGAGGCCTACGACAATTTCCTGCGCTGCTTGGTGATCTTTAACCAAGAGGTGATCTCTCGAGCTGAACTGGTGCAGCTGGTGCTACCATTCTTAGGGTACGTCCAAACTATTTATCCTGCCCGTCATTGTCAATTTAGGTTACTACCTTAGACGACTGGAGCCCGCCTGCTTCGTCCTCTGTTGTAAGCAAATGCTTTGAGAAGTTGGTCAGAGACATCATCTGCTCTTCTGGACCTCAAGCGTCTCAAGCTTCAGGCTTTAATGTCATCCCAAAATTTGCAGATGACACAACAACTGGGGGCCGAGATGGCCTACAGAGAGAAGGTCAGCTCAGTGACACAGCGGTTCCAGGAGAAGAAGCTATCACTCTTTCACTCACTCTCTCACAAAGCTGACAAAACCAAGGAGCTGATAGTGGACTTTAGGAATGGTGCCATTGTAAAGAGGATCAGTTCCTCGTGTGCCCATCACAGATCTTTTATGGACGGTACATGGCACACAGCACACAGGTGGTGAAAAATGCCCAACGGCGCCTCTTCTTCTTCAGAAGGTCCCTCATATTCAGTACGTTGGACTGTGGGGAAGATATAAGAAGATGGCATGGGACAGCTCAGCTCCCACATCTGTTACACCAGTTTTATTTCAAAAACTCGAACCTATTTTATTCTTTTCTGCCATACAACAATCTGTATTTTGTATACAGATACAGGTCCTTGCAAACATCATTGCTTTTATTCCGTTTTATTCACTGTAATCGTTTATTCGTTTGCTCTTTGTGACAGAAAATTCCCAGAGCTGTTTACCTGGTTTAAGAACTTCCTGGGCTACAAAGAATGCGCCCAAATCGAGAGCTTTCCCAAAGAGCGCGCCACAGAGGGCATCGCCATGGAGATCGACTATTCATCCTGTAAGAGATTGGGATTCAGTTACAGAGCTCTGCCCAAGAGCTTTCAGCAGCCCAAATGCACAGGTAGAACTCCGCTCTGTAAGGAGGTGAGTGAGAGATGATTACGGCCTACTCCTAACGTCCTCTTAGAGCTACCTCAAGGTGACGCAGTTAGGTTCTGTAAAACGGGGACGGCCTCTTTGGCTACTGTAATGTAAATAAAGGGGATTTTTTTCTAATATATACAGTACTGTGCAAAAGTCTTAGGCCACCATTAGATTAGAAGTATTGGTAAAACAATGGTATAGTGACCATTTATCATTATTTATCTGCCTTTGTTCAAATACAACCAGAAATGACAGAATGTATATGCAGTATTAAAAACTGCTTTTATAGGTTATAGTGGTAAGTATTTAGTGTGATTTTCTCTTTAAACTTGAGTAATAGCGGTACCTGGGAGCTATGGGAGCAGTATCAGGATCAAACTGACCCTTCTACAGTCCATAGAAATGTGATCAGGTGATGTTTTTGGAAGTTTAGCAGCCAAAAAAAACATTTTATCAGAAGTAGAACAGGGTAAAAAACCTAAGATATGCAAAAGCTCACAAACATTTGAAAGAAGATCATCGGAATAGAGTATTGTAGACCGACGGATCCAAGTTTCACATTTTTGTATCCATTTTTGTGTTATATAGGGTCACTATATTATAATAAAGCAAAACAAATCTAAAGGTGGCCTAAGACTTTTGCACAGTACTGTAAGTCCTAATAATTATGTACAGTTACGACACTTCGCAGGTTAAATCTGTAAGACTTTGAGAAGATGATACGATGGACCTTTTGTGTGACGGAAACCCAAAATGCATCAAAAATTGCCCAATTAGACATTTGCGTTAACGAGCGCTCGAACAAGCGTACCTAATAAAGTGGCCGTCAGGCCTTGTGTGCAGCGTTGTATGTACTTTCCGATTCTGAATCCTCACTGTTGCTTGATGTTTAAGCACATGTTTAAGATGAAACGAAAACCTTGCAGTGGGTTGAAGATAAAACCCGTTAAGCTCTGATGTTCATTAATGACTTAATTAACCAGCCATTAACGAATCTCTCAGGTGCTGAACGACACATGGGTATCGTTCCCGTCCTGGTCCGAGGACTCGACTTTTGTGAGCTCCAAAAAGACCCAGTACGAAGAGCACATATACCGATGTGAGGACGAGCGCTTTGAGGTGAGGGAGAACCCCCCGTTTTGTATTTTTCGCCGGTTGCTTCGCCTCGTCTCACTGTGGCTAAATGTCTGGGCAGCTCGACGTGGTGCTGGAGGCGAACCTGGCCACCGTGCGCGTTCTGGAGACCGTTCAGAAGAAGCTTTCTCGGATGTCGGCGGAGGAGCAGGCCAAATTCAGGCTGGACAACGCTATGGGAGGCACGTCCGAGGTCATCCACCGCAAAGCCATTCAGAGGATATACGGGGACAAAGCTGCTGACATCATCGATGGGCTCAAGAGGAATCCTGCCGTCTCTGTACCGATTGTTCTGAAGAGGTAAATAAACTCAGCTCAGCTCAGCTCATAGGTCGTTCTCCCTCAGACGGACTCATTTCACATATTTATTTATTACATAAGGTTATTACAGATTATACCACACCGTAGAACATTTTATTTAGGATTTGCAACCTTATTTTTTTTTAGTAGTCGTACCCGAGCACACGTGCGTCGAACCGTGAGCCGAATGTGGTTTTTTTGAGTTGTCGGTGCACTTCTGTCGGCTTTTCCAGATTAAAAATGAAAGAGGAAGAGTGGCGTGAGGCGCAGCGAGGCTTCAACAAAATCTGGAGGGAGCAGAACGAGAAGTATTACCTCAAGTCGTTAGATCATCAGGGCATCAACTTCAAACAGAACGACACAAAAGTGTTCCGCTCCAAGACCCTGCTGAACGAGATAGAGGCTCAGTACGACGAGGTAAGACGGAAAGAACATCTCTCACAATTTTAGGTCCAAATCTGTTTCCGAATGCTTGTGCTCGTGGTCGAATTATTATTATTTGTGATGTATCTCCCCGGGTTCAGTCTTACTGTCAGCCCGTATAACGAGGGAACAGGCCTGGAGACAAAATAATGACCATGAGTCACGCTCAGATCTACAGAATTACTTCGGTCACAAAAACTGGCCAGGAGGTTCTCCTTCTGCGGCTTGTTTATGGAGGTTCCATACCTGTAGAATTCAGAGGACGGATCTGATCAGAACGTAAGATTAGTGCAGGGATTGGAAATGAGTTTTACAGAGTTAGATGTGTGGTGCACAGAGATGAGAAAAGATGTTCCAAAATATGTACAGAACAGCCTAACGAGCTGAAAATTAAAACCTCCTCTGTTGTTAAAAATATAAAAAACAATCAGCGTTTTCAAATATCACCTCCCTGCCTGCTCATGTTCACTGAAATTATGCTCAAAAAGTGTTTTAAAAGTCAAATAAACACATCAAAACGAAACAATCCTGTTTCAATCTGCAAGCTTAAAATATCACATAACCTAAAATAAATGTCGTTTTTATTCTCAGCTCAGATACATTCTGATATATTTAAGGTATGACTTTCATTTCTCTCTTATGAAACGCAATAGATAAATAAATGAAATTACATAAAAAGAAGAAGAAAATAACCCTTTGTTGTGCCACCGTGCCCGGGCTACACCAGAGGGCAGAGTGCAAAGTGACCAGGTGAAATAATGCCCATATTTTTAACGCTAAATATCTGTTCCTGATAACTCATTTTCTCTTTTTTTGGGAATATTAGTACAAACTTATTTGATATCCAACATCTGAGCCACCTAACGAGATCGCTCCAGCCAAGGTTTCTTTCTTATGATGTTTAGGGATTTTCCTTGCCACTGTTACCCTAGGCCTGCTCAATTTGAGTTTGGAATTAGATATGAGAAGATAATAATATTGTAAATCCGATTTGAGATGTTGCTCCGTTGTAAAAAAAATAAAATAAATCAATAAATTTGTATTGACTTTTATGGATCACTTTGAAAATGCTCTTTAAATCCTTTTTAACCTTTTTAAAATCTGTACTGATTTTTAGAGGATTGATAATTGTGTTTTAAATATACACTAAGCTGGACCTATATTTAAATAAAGTGAAAATACGTAAAAAAAAAAAGATTTTACTATACTGTAAATGTACAATTTTAATTAGCTTTCATATTGATTAATACATATAAAAATTTCTTTTATCCTGCCTTTATTGCTTATTTTCTTGCCTTTTGTTTAAGTCTTTGACTCTCTTGATTCAGCGACAGGAGCAGGCATCAGAAGACAACGGCACCCCTCCGTCCGGCCCTCACATGACCCTGCCGTATGAAGACGGTCAGATCTTGGAGGACGCAGCCTCCCTTATCATCCACCACGTCAAGAGGCAGTCCGGCATCCATAAAGATGACAAGTATAAGATCAAGCAGGTCATCTACCACTTCCTCCCGGACATGCTGTTCGCCCGGCGCGGCGATCTCTCGGACGCTGAGGAGGAGGAGGAAGAAGAGGACGAGGCGGACCCGGACGAAGACGGGACAAAAAAGCCCAACGGCACGACGGCGCCCAAGTCCAAGCTTCTGTTCGGCCACACGACGGCGGCGCAGCAGAAGCTGAGCGCCTGCGACGACGCCTACAACCTCTTCTACGTCAACAACAACTGGTACGTGTTCCTGCGCCTGCACCACATGCTGTGCTCCCGGCTCCTGCGCATTTACAGCCAGGCCGAGAAGCAGATGGAAGAGGAGTCCAGAGAGAGGGAGTGGGAGCAAAGCATGCTGGGGATTAAGAAGGAGAAAAACGATAGCCCGGCCGTCCAGCTGCGTCTCAGGGAACCCTGTAAGTCCAAACCCCGACACCCACAACAGGCGTGAGCGGCTCAGCATTTCTGTCACGTGATCTACTGTATCCCTGTTCCGTAGTGGACGTCGACGTTGAGGACTACTACTCTGCCTTTCTGGAGATGGTCCGGAACCTTCTGGACGGGAACATGGAGACGTCTCAGTACGAGGACCAGCTGAGGGAGATGTTCACCATCCATGCGTACATTGCCTTCACCATGGATAAGCTCATCCAGAGCATAGTCAGGCAGGTAAGGAACAGCCCAGCCGTAGCCAAGAGACACCCGACGTGGTAAACCAGACCCGGGTGCGGTCCGCTTGGGGCGAGTTCACCCAGAATCTATAGGATTCTAAAAAGGATTCGTTTAATCTAAGAAAAGTCTGCAACGATAGGAATAATTAACGTTAAAAGTATCGTTCTCACAACTCTGATCTTAAAATCACCTCAATCCCAAATTGAGTAATCCTAGGGCGACAGTGGCAAGGAAAATCCCTGAATGTAGAAGGAAAAAACTTTGGGAGGAACCAAGACTCAAAAAGAAATATTTAAAAGTATGTTAAAGTAATAGTAAGTAATATAATTTAAATCAATAATAATCAGGACCTTGCCTTGTGGCATGCAGTGATTTTGTCACTACGTTCTTTATGCCTAATAATACGATCTGCTTATTACCCAGTCCCACCAGAGTGCAGGAACTC
The DNA here is from genome assembly GCA_034780255.1 of Parotocinclus maculicauda. NCBI lineage: Eukaryota > Metazoa > Chordata > Actinopteri > Siluriformes > Loricariidae > Parotocinclus > Parotocinclus maculicauda. The sequence goes on from JAUZSU010148470.1 coordinate 5,669, forward strand.
CCTCAGTCATTTAGTCACTAGGAGACGATGTGTCTTTAAGGACCTCCCACTGAGGACTCATTTTAACATCTATTTTGTTATTTATTTACTTAATGAACATCTAGGCCACCCATGGAGGTCGGGTCCCAAGGTTTCTTCCTTCTACTTTCACTTCCTTTTCCTTTCCACTGTCGCCCTAGGCTTGCTCACTTTGGGATTGACCTTTTAAGATCATATAAGGTTATAAAGCTGCTTTTAGACGATGCTCGGTTATAAAAAGCGATATAGAAATTGAATTTAATTATTATTTGACCAAAAAGGGTCTGCTCTGTGATCTGTTTTTTTGCCCACAACACCGTGTTGATTGCTTAATATTACACCCCCCCCCCCACCCCCCACTTGTCTCCCTCTGTAGCTCCAGCACATAGTGAGTGATGAGATTTGCATTCAGGTGACCGATCTGTACCTCAGCGAATGCCTCAGTAAAGCCACCGGTGGAACCTCATCCACGCAGGTATCCCGGGGCGGGGCAGAGGCGGCCTACCAGCGCCGAGCCGAGCAGCTGATGGCCGAGGAGAATTGCTTTAAGGTATTGTGTGCTTTGAACGTCAAACCAATAAAGCAAGCGCAGCCACGCTTTAAGCCCTGGGGAAGACTGTTTGAAAGAACGTCGGTCGTGTCCGACCCATTAGCATTAACCCAGGCAGGTCAGGTCCCAAGGTTTCGTCTTGACAACGTTTAAGGATTTTCCTTGCCACTGTTGGACTAGGATTGCTCCGTTTGGTATTATAAGAGGCAAATTGTATGGACAGACTTTAGATTTCGATTTGTATGTGTGTTAAATGTAATAAATATTAAAGCGGAGAGATGGAATTGGCTCAGACGTGCATATTGGAAAGTTTCAACCAGACCAGAGTGTGATGGATCTCTCTTCCCTGAGGCTTGAAGATGGATAAAAAGGGCATCGTTTCAGTGGCGTTCCTTTTTTTTTAAGCAAATGAGTTCACCTTTGCCGCTTGCATGACCAATTAAATTGATTTATTTGCCACATTCGTTAGCCGGATTAAAGACACTCCTTTTTTTTCCTTGAACCGATAATGGCTGCATCCATCACTGACTCTGGCGCTAAAGACATTTGGATTTCTTTGTGTATGCACTAGTTATTGTTCCAGAAGATTAAAGGGAGCGTGCAGATGGCGGTGGAGCTGCTGGATACGGAAGAGGAGAACTCCGATGAGCCCATGGAGGTATTTTAGCGTTCTCTCTTCAGCTTTTTCACCTTTAACTTTCAACATCCAGCTACAGTGGGACCTGGGAATTTGAACGTAACTGGTTCCAGAAGTCTGGGCTCTGGGCTCGAATTGCTCTCAAACACGGAACCTGTTTTATTCAGAATCTGGTCATGTTAGGATTACAAATAGCCTACTTATAAAAGTTACCCAGCTTTATTTGGAATAACACAAAGTAATAATAATTATTACTGAACGTGTAAAATGATGTGTATTTATTGTTGGGTCTGATCAAACTTTATTAATCTGATATTGGTTATTGATATATAATGATAATGGTGGAAAAATTCTATTATATTATTATATTAATAATCCAGACTCGACCACTATAAGGGTTGTTATTCCCGATTTGCATAAACTATTCGTGCACTTTCGTCAAACCAAACCAGATTTCCGTTCAAACCGATCGTCCCACGTCTGAACCTTTCAAACTCCGAAGCGTTCCAGTTCCAAGGTTCCACTGTGTTCATGCGGTGAAACAGTAACGCCCATTAAAACGTCTGCCTTCTCTGTCTGCTCCTGCGCAGCGTTGGACAGATTACGTGGATCGTTACCTGATCACCGATTCTGTATCTCCGGAGCTGAGGGAGCAGCTCTCCCAGAAGCCTGTGTTTCTGCCCAGGTGAGGCTCAGCCCTGGTCCGTGTCCTGAGCCCTGAGCCTTGCACGGCTCGCTTCCTAATGCCCCTCAGCCTCATAGATAGACGATTAACAATGTCAGTGCTCGTTAGGGACTCTAGGGTCCAGCGGTCCTGCTGTTTGGTGACGCATCTCGAAATGTATGATCACGTGGCTCAGCGGGCGCTGTTTAATAGAGAAAAAAACGCAAGGCAGCGACGTTTAGGTTTTTTTTTTTTATTTGGTTTTTCCTTCTAAATAAGGACGAGCCCTTACTGTTTTTCGTAAACACGAGAGTTGTTAGGCTGTTTATCTATGCTCAGGGTCTAATCATTTCCAAGAGGCCGCGTTCACGTCTCGTCAACGGGGTCTTTAGGACCAATCGCCCAGTATGGGGACACAACCCTGAACTGGGAAATTATAGAGAGTTTAAAGGCACTGATGCTTTTTTAATGTTAGGTATACAAGATCTAATCCCAGTGATGCCACAGCCACTTAGTAATCCCCTCTTGCAACTGATTAGGCCCTGATATCATGTGTGTGTGTGTTTGTGTGTGAGAGTGACACTTTATTAGGTACGCCTTATTTCTGCTCCATTTGAATCAGCTCACCTTACCATATGGAAACACTCCTGTTCCTGTAATTATGGACACACATCGTGTCATTTTTAAGTGTAACTGATGGAATGGCCAGTGAGGTGTACTTAATATAGTGGCCGGCGAGACATTTCTAAGCAGGGAAATCACCAAACTGTTCGGGCCTCTGTCCAATCTGATGTACTCTTTATTTATGAACTGCATTGTCTGTATGATATGTTGTGTTTAAAGCATTACTATTTATTTCAGAGATCTCGCCCGACAGCGTCAAAGCGTTTTGAGGTTCTTTTTTTTTTTTCTTTTTTCTTTTTTTAAAAGATGCATATAATGTAACGTGTTACGGTGATGATGGAAGTAACTGGCAAACAGGAGGTAAATTTTAACCTTTGTATTTTCTGTGTAAATATGGAAAATATTTTTATACCACCGCTCTTAACCGGGTATGTCGGAGAATCATGTTCCTCTGAAGTGCATTACGTGGCGAGCTAGAAGACACGCAGTGAGATTATTAAGAAGGGAAACTAGCTCTGTGTGTGTGCGCGCGTGCCCTCCCTCTCCGGATTTCCTCTGCACTTTTTAGGAGGCGATAGAGCTATCCGAATATGACGGTGTCTCCTGCCCTGTTTTGTTCATGTACCGATTTTCACAAACGTGACCCAACTGCTCTTGTGTTTGCTCTCTGTGTTTCTATAAATGCTTTTAAGGTTATAAGATTTATGAGTGCCCGAGTCTATTCAAGCACCAAAAAAACCCTAAACAAACAAAAAGAAATGTTTTCCATGTTTCACATGTGCGGTTCGGTGCGCTCCCGTCGCAGTGTGCGCTTTTGGTTTGGGCTTTGTCGGATAGAAGTCTATAACTTGCCATGGTGTGCGATTCCCCGCGCGGCTGTATTTCAGATTGGGGAGCCTGTCAATAAAATGCTGGTCTGAATTGTATCCTCAAATGTCTGTGTATTTCTTTCCCAATGTCCGAGCGCTTGCATGGGCATGGGAGGATGTTTTGTGGGATCGTTTTCAGTTCCGTTTGCACTTTGGCACGCCGCGCCGCCTTGCTCGGACCTTTTACCGTCCGATCGCTACGCGGGGTTGGTCGTTTGAGATCTGATGCAGCGCTTTTTGTGAGCAGGCGGTTCGGCCTGTTTTTAACCCCGGTTGTGTTGCTTTACGGTTTGCCCTAGATAGTCGAACGCCACAGAGAGGCAAACGGAGACGACTTTTGCGCGTGGTCCCGATCGTGTCCGAACTGCTAACCTGCATCGCCTTATCAACACCATATCCTGGCTTTTTAACTGTCATTTCTTATTTTCCTAACGGAATTGGCTGGCTAGTGCGTCTCAATTTCTGTAAAGCGGAGTCCTGAATACAAAATAAGATTCATGGTTTCGGTCTCCGCTCTCGCCTCTAACCTGTGTGGTAAGTACACTTTTTAGTCCATTTCAGTCTTTGTTGAAGCGGGGGATTCCTTTTGTGTTGTTGTTGTTTTGTTTTTCTTCCTTTTTTCCTTGTTTGTAATCTGATTTGATTTGATGTTCTTGATTGAAAAGGACAGGACTCGGATAAGGCAGTCTAAGTCCCACAGAGGTGCAGGGTTAGACGTACGTAATTTGTCCTGATCGGGTGTTTCTCTGATTTCTCGTCACCCTCAGCCTTGGTGTGTTGGGTTTACGGGAGGTGGGGGTCGCGTGAGTGACGGCTGTACATCAACGCGACCGTTCTTTCTCTTGGACAGGAACCTGCGTCAGATCAGGAAGTGCCAGCGAGGGCAGCTCGTACAGATGAGACAGTTGAGCGAAGCGGCCAAGAAATCCACGGACGCTTCGGATGAACCGAAGGAAGAATGCATGTTCAAGCTCAACTCCTACAAGATGGTGTACGTCATCAAATCGGAGGATTACATGTACCGGCGCACAGCCCTGTCCAGAGCCCATCAGGTATGCCCCCCTTCCCCGACAATAAAACCCTCACGGGTTCACTCGGTGTCACCGTGCTGTAGAAATTTAGACTAATCGGAGCACTTGGGCCATTAAGCAATGGTCAAGCTGTAGAAAATTCTCCTGTCTGAACCATTTGCTTCTAAAATAACCAGAAACGCGTTTCGCCTCTACACTGGTACCTCTGAGCACTGGAAAAAGGTCTCCGCTCTCGCCGTTTGCTCATCTTGTATAACCCCAAACCCGATTCATGATTCAGATTCACTAAATCTCTCTTTCGGTGCAGGTTTTATTCATTTTTTTACATCTACAGTTCTGCATTCTTAGTCCAAACAAGCCCTCATGACCTAAAAAGGTTAGTAATGACAGATAACCGAAAGGAAAACAGGAACGGAGTCCTCCAGAACATTTTCAGGCTGCACTTAGCTTTAGAGTTCACCCATAGAGTAAGTGTTTTACTTTAAAATTTTCACTTTCAGTCCATTTCTCAGTAAATTCAGTAAGATTTTAACTTTATTATAAAATAAGCTTAACGATAACGTAAGTGTTACCGTGTAAGAGGATCTAGATGATATTAAACTCAGCAGATTATGATCTATAGAACTAAATATTTCTGCATTATAAATCAGGAGCTCCTGTATAATATCATTTATAAGAATCAATTATACAGGGGGGGGGATTTACTGGGGATTTGGAGCCCGTTCGTTCAGTTTAAACATTTGCTCGGTACCCAAGCCTTCTTGAACTATTTAAGGTCGAGAACGGAGGTACCGCTGTATTAACACAAATCAGAATGGGTATCAGAAATCAGAGTTAATGTCAAGTGGTGACGAAACTCCAGCGTCCCCAGTCCAAGAGAAACAAGTACCCAGTATGGATGAAGCATCCCAGAATAAAGCTTTACACTCACAGCAGATGCTCAGACACTTCTCTGGACACAGAGGGCAACGGTGTGTATGGACTGACGACCCAGGAGCGGGGCGACCCGAATAATGCAGACATTTTTACAAAGAGATGGTGAGAGATCCCAAAACTGCTTCCAAAAAGGTGCAGGATCAGACTGGCGTGTCTGATCATGATCCGGTTATCCGAGCAGTCATATTCCGGTTTCCCAGATCGGCTTGAGGTCCGAAATCTGATTGAGAGAGCTGACTCTTTGCTCAGGTAATCGAGTTTCTCAGCACGAGTATATCAACGGTTGCCAGGTCCTCCCTGCTATTTTTGATCCATCTTCCCTTGTAGCTTATTTCTCTCGTTGGATCTGGCAACCTGGGTTTCAGCCCCAGGCTACTGAACACTGTGAGACTCTTAAATTCTTTTGTCTGCTTGATTTGAAGCATTTGTTCGCCAAACGATGCACGTAAACGCAAACTTACACGCTAACGTGTCTGTTCTTGCATCCAGTCCCACCAGCAGGTTAGCACCCGCCTGCATCGGCGTTTCCAGACCTGGCTGGACGCCTGGAAGAAGAGGCACGTGACCGCCGATTCGGCCGCCCACAATCACAGGTGGCTGATGGGCGAGGGCCAGGAGGGGCAGCGGCCCTGCAGGACCAGCCGCGAATCCACCGTCGTCCACTTCCATGCCATCAACAGATACAGGGTGAGCTACGGAGGCGCTCCCTAACTCCCCCGCCGGCTCCGCCCGCGCCCTTACGCCCGGGGTGTTTTGAAGACGATCGACGTGACCGAGGCGAGGCGGCGCTGAATGGTAATCCTGATTGCCGTGGAGCTCTTGCAGACTCCGCCCGTGCCTGATCTCTGAGTCGTGCCGGAGCCAGATGCTCCTGACTTCTCCTTTTCTTCTTTCTGATTGCACAAAACTCTGTAATCACTGGATGGAGCTACTCGTACCACTCCCTGTCCTTTTCTCTTTTCTTTTGGTTTCGGTCCACCTGGTGAATTATGTATAAAGGTAGCACCCTGTGTTAATACAGCCCTGCCAAAAGTCTTAGGCCACCTTTATAAAGACTATACCTCGATACGAAGCTGTGATCAGGAAAGCTCCTTTTGGAGCACTTCGGAAAAGGAACGGATTGATTAGGATCACTCTGGAGTTGAGCGTGTAATATCTAAATGGTGGCCTAAGACTTTTGCACAGCACTGTATCTCGACGTTTGAACGCGGCCTGGCGAGGATCGGACCCCAGGAAGGACCCGGACCTCGGTGTGGACCACAAAGGGCCCGGCGTCCGGTTTGATCTGCCTCCGTGTGCGTGCTCTGACTCGTTTTTATGTGTCGGCGTTAATCGTGTGTTTCGAAACGCTGTTCTGAATCGTCACCATGTCCTGCTTTCTTTGGGTAAACAGGAGATTGAAGGCACTGACAGTAAGGAAAGCTTCTTCTGGCCTCTTCAGACTGGACAGGTCAGCATCAGACGCTCTCGAGTATTTATAGAAACGTTACAAAAAGAGAATTACGGCTCTGACTCGGCTAATGTAAGTACTGTACATAATTTAGACTGTCTGTAATCTAGCTCACCTTTTAGACCTCGTCATGTCCGCCCAAGGTGTCCAATGCTGTTCTGTATATTACAAACAGTCACCTTTTTTTAACCAAAGGGAGTTCTTATAGTCCTTTTTTTAAAGTTGTGCGTTTAAAGGGCGTTCCTTACGCCTTCTCTCGCCGCGTTCTGAAGGATTTTTATTCGACCTCGTACCGGTGTGCACCGTTTTCAGACGTCCGCTTTGCCAAGGTCACGTTTTCGACGGTAACGGCCACGTCACAGTAACGCAGCGTTTCTTGTTTTGTACCCTTTATAAGTCTTAAACTTTACAAAAGCACAGAGGTTACAGTGTTGTTTTCTGCCTGCCGTTCCCCGTCCCGTCAGCAGGTGTCGCCAGGGCTCGACCTATCCGAGACGTTCCTGTTTTCTGTTTTAATTCCCGGAGCAGACGGAACGGGAAACGTGCGAAGCTGCCCGTTCGGAATAGAAAGGGGCGGCGTTTCGATGCTCGGGTGTGCGGTGAGTGCGGGGGCGGATTTTAATCCCGATGACGTCGTGTCTCTTTATTCTCATGTACAGCCTTTTCGCGTTGTTCGTCCTTGTTTTAAAGAAATAAAAACGAAATTCTAGTAGCGACCTGACCGCGCTCTTTGATCGTGCCTTTATCATTTATAGGGTTGGTTTGGAACAAACCAAAATCAGTCAACCAATCCAAGTCAGTGTAGTTTTGTATAGGGACCAACAGGGGGAGTATGTGTACAGCAATAAGGGGTGCAGCATTGATGTTTTTTTTGTTTTTTTTTTGGATTACTGAGCCTTTTAAGACTTCGTGACCCAAACGAAGCACTGTGACCAGCTCCGGCTCGTAGAGCAGACACTTATGATGGGGTGGGGATCTCCCAGGGGCACCCTATGCTAGAGCTATGTCCCTCTGGACGAAGAACCCCAGGGCAGACCCAGGACCTGCAGAACTCCGAGATTCTGAGTTGCTCCACATTTGTCATTCTTCCCTTTATAAATCTTCTCTCCTGAAACACTTTTTTTTACTAAGTATTAGGCCGGTGGTTCCCAAAGCAGAGGAGCACATGAATGAAGCATGTTTTAGATTTAGGACCCATAACCCAGAATTCCACTACAAAGGGTTTGCTTAATAAGAAGTTGCATGAGAGTGTACCGAGAATAATGCTGGACCTTTTTCCTATTATGTTCATAGGACCCTTGGGACACCCCGTGGCCCCAAACCGATCCACCCACGTACTAAACAATAGTTCAGCTAGTTCTAATTATGTAAAACTCATCTAATGCGCTTCATGGTTCATTCGTTTACGTTAAGAAGACGTTCCGGCGCAGTGGTAAAGCAAGAAAGCACGCCGTATGGTCAGTACGGTCAGTCGGTGTCTTTAAATGTTCCCCGGTAAGTATTAAAAGGAGATATGTTTGATGTGTGTTCTTAGTAGAATGTAATGCATATATTAATACATTATTATCTCATTTAACCCTGTATAATTTGGATAAAGCTCGTTACCTGGCTCTGTAATAACACACCTGGTGCAGTAGATTTGTGTTTTCACCTGCTCTTCATGTTCATGCTCGTTATTCACGCTCTAAACCATCAGATAAATACTCATGGTTCAGAAACGTAGTGGAATCAAAAGTACAAATGTCTATGTTTATAATCGATATCAATAAATATACCATAAATATAATCTATATCAATAAATATAACATAAATATAATCTATATCAATAAATATGCATAAATATAACACGGATTATAATCGATTAATAAAAAAAAAATATATATATATATATATAGGCTTATAATAAACATAGATAATAAAATAAGTTAACTGAAATGTATTTAAATGTTTAAATCGAATACATCGAAGCTAAATAGAAATGATCATTAAATTGTGTATATGTAATAAATCAAAAAAATAATTAAATAATATTTTCAAAGTATATCGTAAATACAATAAGGATTGTAATAAAATTTAAAATAATTGTGTATAAAATAATATATGTACTATTGTCTGCATTAATGTGTGTGTGTATATATAATAAATAATTAATGTCATAAAATATAGATTGTAATTTTGTTAGGTATTTAAGCTTATATTAAATATAGATCATAATAAAATGTGATTGAAAAATATTTAAATGTTTAAATCGAATACACGACGCTAAATAGAAATAAACGCTTTTTATAGTGAAAATAATAAAATAATTTGTATCGTAAATAAAACAAGGGTTGTTATAAAATATATAAAATATAACTGCTTAAAAATATATATA
>JAUZSU010148481.1:0-14821 GCA_034780255.1 Parotocinclus maculicauda
TGCTTTGTGACAATGCCTATTGTAAAAAGCGCTATACTATAACTGAATTGAACTGAATTGAAGATAGATCTGTAGCTGCCCCCCTGCCTCTATGTATTATCACACACTGAACAGGTGTTGCCAGATGCTGCCCGTTTAGCCTGTGCCTTAGCCAGGCAGTTGTGTATTTTTTTTTTCCCCTTTTACTCCTACACTCATGTAGCTTCGCCACCATTTTAATTATATGCTTTAAAAGCAACTCATACTCTCCCCTGAAGGCGGCTGATTGAAAAGAGGGCATGCAGGATTGTTTGCTCAAGTGCCAGCATTATATACAAATGCCCCACTGCGCTGAATGCCTGAGAATAGCAGGACTGGGAGAGTGCCAACGACTTGCATCGCGTTAGTTTATGAAAGAGCGTGGCTTGAGTCAGGTGCGTGGCCCTGTGAGAGATTAACTCCTTTTAACTCTGGCGTGTGGATTAAAAAAAGGCAGACGACTAATGACTCCATTTAGGTGTTTAATTAGTTTAATACATTACGCGCTGGCCTCGGCCCTGCTAATCATAATTTGACCCTGACTTGAGAGTATAAATAGTTCTCAAGGCATCGGAAATGAATAGAAAAAGCGCCGCAATGTTTATGATATTGTTCCTAGGCTTACTAATTTGTTCCTCACAAAGCAGATCAGAGACAGATCGGATACAGAGCACATTTCCTTTTAGTGCCAGGGTTAATTTACCAAGCCAGGTTAATTAGTGCTGGTTATATTTATATAGGGCCAGAGAATTGTTGGGCCTTTTATATGCAAGGAAAGATTAAACTGAAAATATAAGAAATAACAATGAGCGAGTTAACATGCACTTAATAATCTGATTTCTGCAGTTATCTGATTATTGAAGTGGTCAGGTAAACATCGTACTCCGATCTAGAAATCCGATTAAGTAATCCAATAAATAGAACTGGATTTTTACTTAGTAATGAGATATTTCAGCACATGTATATACTTAATCTGATTTAAACCAGTTTTTATGTTTGTGGAAATAAAGAATATTTGGATTAAAATTAATACATTTTGAAATTAATTGCAAATTGTTCTGTAAGATTATTGGCTGGGGCAAAGTCCAACGATCTGCATTTCCCGCATGAACTACAACAGTGCTGGAAATGTGGCATGTACTTTTGTGGGGTTGTGTCTTAACACTTTTGGCCACCCCCTCCCCAGGTTTTTGTTCCAATAATTTTGGCCACCCCCAGGTTTTTGTCCCAAAACTTTTGGCCATTCCCATGTTTTTGTCCCAATACTTTTGGCCACACCCATTTTTTTGTCTTAATACTTTTGGCCATGTGTGGGGTTGTGTCTCAATACTTTTGGCCATTCCCAGGTTTTTGTCCCAAAACTTTTGGCCACCCCCAGGTTTTTGTCCCAATACTTTTGGCCACCCCCAGGTTTTTGTCCCAAAACTTTTGGTCATTTGGCCATTCCCAGGTTTTTGTCCCAATACTTTTAGCCACCCCCAGGTTTTTGTCCCAATACTTTTAGCCACACCCATTTTTTGTCTCAATACTTTTGGCCATGTGTGGGGTTGTATCTCAATACTTTTGTCCATGCCCAGGTTTTTGTCCCAATACTTTTGGCCACCCCTGGATTTTGTCCTAATACTTTTGGCCACACCCATTTTTTGTCTCAATACTTTTGGCCATCTGTGGAGTTGTGTCCTAATACTTTTGGCCATTCCTAGGTTTTTGTCCTAATACTTTTGGCCATTCCCAGGTTTTTGTCCCAATACTTTTGCCCATGTGCGGGGTTGTATCTCAATACTTTTGTCCATGCCCTGGTTTTTGTCCCAATACTTTTGACCATGTGGGTAAGTAGTGTATTATATATAAGTATATATAAAGTATATGGAAACACATTCGGGGAGAGGTGCACAGTCAGTGAAAAGCTGTCGGTTTAATTTTAAAACGTATATCCATAAAAAACTTGTATCTAATAAAAGCAGCAGAAAGCGCTTTTTAATTATTGCCATGTAAACATGTGGGAAATCCTGATGACTAAGTGTGTGTAAACTCATTAGATTACTAACAAAATCAGATGTTTTAGATTACTAGGTGCATGTGAATGTTTACCTGCAAACTTAAACATGGACAAGCACCTTTCTACCTGACAGCACATATCAAACACCTCTTTACATCATACCTGTTAAAACTTTAGCATGACTCGCCTAACCCCTCTAGATACGAGGAGAACAAGCATCAAGAATCTTCTCTTCATTGGCCCACAGGTGATGATGAAAGTCTTTTATACAAACAACACGATTGCCTTGGCATCTATGGAATTATTACTGTTTATCTAAGCGCAGTATGTGAAAAGGCGCTATTATTCTCCACCCAAAAATGCCTATAGACACATTTTCACTTTGTGCCTCAGGTACGGCATTCTCTTAATTTGTTCGCTCCAATGGACTCTAGCACTGAACACAAGCCAAATGCCCTTTACACTCTCCCTCCTACTCTTTCCCTAAACAAAAAGGGAGAAATACATAAAGACAAGCACCAAACAAAGGACTCCCCAGAGAGTGGCTCTGCCTGTTGTGAGTGGGGAGAGTGGTGACATTGACAGAGATAGTCATGCTCGTTCTTTCGGAAAAATGCGCGGTGCAGGTGATGGATTCTAATGGAGTGCTATTCCCTCGTTTACCCACCGCTCTGCCACCCACAGAAAGTGCCCGGCCTTTGCCTGCACATGAATAATTGCCCACTTGGGACTTATTTTGCTCTGCAGACCATAGCTGGTGCCCTCCCTCCACTCGCCCTTACCACCCTTCCATCATCTGCTTCTTCTTTTTTTGTATTCGGAAAATGTTTGTTATTTATGTATTCTGTTTTTTGTTGTTTATTTTTTTGGTCCACATGTGGTGCTCATACTTTATGAAACATAACCTGGAGCTCCTGCATGCAATGCGCAGTAAGCTTGCTCGGTGCTGATGGGCAAAGCGAAAGGAGGACAATGGAGAGAGATTCTTTTGTTCTCTATTATTTGTCATCTCATCTCTCATAGCCTTGATGCTCTGCCATGCTTATCTTTCCTGCACATTTTCTCCACTCCATTCTATTTGTATACTTTCTTTGGTATGTATGCTTCTTAGGTATATAGCGTTATTTAATGCTCTCCTTAAACAATGCATCTACAAACCTATACGGACCCCTGAACCATGGGCATGCCTTCCATCCAAACTCTCCCCCTCCGACCTCTACCAGTCTCCATCCTTCTAATGGCTTTCCACTTGATTCTGAAGTATGCCTTTGGGGATTCGATTCCATTAACTCATGAGGATTAAAGATTTATTAGAGTCATCGATTAAGGGCAGTAAGACCTGCTCGCAGTTCCAGCATTCCAGTTCCTCCAACAGGTGCTTGAGGGGCTGCAGTCAGAGTTCAGTTGCAAATCAGTCACCTGTCTTTAAACTGGGGCAAAACCAGCAGGACTGTCTCTTTGAAAAAGCGGGCATCTTACTTTAATACTTCACTTTCTACCCATTAGTAATGGATGCAGACATGACATCATGTTTTTCCGCAGACAGCAGTGGTGGATACACTCTGGAATACTAATCAGTTGTGAGTTTAGAGCTCCAGCAAGCTGCCACTGTTAGGGTCCTTAAACAAGGCCATTAAACACTTACTGTACTGATCGTCTCAGAAAGGCGTTGCTACAGCAAACTGGATGTAATCCATATACTTTTGCCTATCTATGTATCTCCTGTGTAAGCTGCACTGCTCACCATGCTCGTGACCCGATTGGTATCTTCCACCGTATATGCACTAGTCGTGTCATAAATATTACATCTGCAGATGATGGCCCCCAAGATGGATTGCATTCTCTTTCCTTAAAACAGCCATAGGTCACTTGCATTATTCATGCAGGCCAGCGCCACCTGCCATTGCTGCCTCACTATACATTTATGGCCTGTGCGTACCATAATTAGCCTCCTCCCCCAACACACCCTTTTCCTTTAGTGTTTTGGAGGTGTCACTGTTGAATAATTAACACTTAATAGGCTTCACACTGACCTTGCCACTTCTGTATTCCAGCCATGCATAATATTTTGAAGGTGCTCAGGTGGAGCAGCAGTACGACACACGGGCTCCGAGTTTGAGTCCCAGTGGTGGCTTTAGCTGGGTCAGAAAGGAGGAGACTGGTATTTATACTGGTCCTGTGAAAAATGAAGTGCAAATACATACATGATAAGGCAGGTAGTGGACTCCTCCATGTATGTTCAGCTGCGGTAGTTTGAATCGATGGCACAAATGATGTTGTGTTACGCACGGCTGCAGTGGATCACCAGGAAAACTGATTGAATGTCGTTTATGGAGTTTTAGTTTTAGATTTTGGCCATCAAATATTAAGAAATATGTATTTCCATCGTAAACCGGGGACCACCTGTACTGTTTGTTCTGGCTGCAATACTCTACTGATACCACTGGGGGCACAGTTGTTTCTTTCCTTCTTCCAAGAAACATTGTCTTTTAAAATGATTCTGAATATTATTTAGTGGTGGCTGATGCCTTGGCACAACTATAGGGACCCCTATCCAGACCTACAGTGGCTAACACAAGCCTCAAAGCGACACAAAGTTGGGTTGTAACGTAACACAAATACAATTATTTAGTACATTGCCATCTCACCACTTCCTTCACCAAGGTTTTAGTCCCAGCATTGCTTTCTGGTCGACTAATGTGTCACGCAGACACATAACTGGCCCTGTATAAGGGAGGCACTGCAACAGCGACCCCTTCCAAGCCCTGACTGCTGGACTGGTGCTCTATTTCCATTTCATTCCATTTCATTTCCAGATTTTCCATCTGTTATGAAATTTAAAACCTGATTTGTGCTTTTAACCTTTCTTGTATTTCGCTGTCTTAAAGTTGGCCTTATATTGGATTGTCGTTACATGAATAAGTATCTGCTGCACGTATTCCTGACATATGTCCTATTATAGAAGCTTTTCCTTGTGTTAAACTATTAACTCTGTCTCAGACACACTCTACAGTCTACTAAATAAACTCCATGTCATTCTAAGTACTATGGATGGTGACATTGCCGGAGGCTAAGTCTCCGTGCGGCATGGAGCTCCAATTAGCCGTGCAGCTCTAAAAGACTTTGGAACGGATCCCCATGATGGCATGATCGTTGCATACAGCGAGTGCACTAGTTAGCCGAGTCTGGTCGAGTTGGATTGTGCTCAGTTTTAATGGTGGCTCTGACATTGCTGTGTCAGAATGAGAAGCTCAGGTTGTTAGGGGGATTAAGGAGAGCTTGTAAAGTTACTCACCTCTGGTTCTTCACTTCTGCTTTCTGGTTTTAATGAGTCCACCTGATGGGCTCGCTTCTCTACACGCTCCCATACCTCGAGGCTTCGTTTGGGTTTTGGAAGGAGGAGGAGGAGGTTATGATTCTGTCAGCTGTCAGTCTGCTCCAGTGTCTGCCTTGAGATTAAACTTCAGACTCCGGTGCCCCAGTTTATGTAAACAGAATCAAATCAAATGATGGGTCGTGTTATGGCTTTGGACTGCTAATCAAAATACGGTAGGATCAAATCTTCTTTTCAACAAGCTGCGTTGGTTGATGAACACGCTACCTAGCTGTCACCCTGGTTATAATATCATGGTTTACTGGCCTGGCTGGTAAGTTAGTCCAGCTGGTTGGTTAGTTAGTTGGTTAGTTTGTTGACTTGGTTTAATATCGATGGGCTGGTCATGTTATGATTGTAGCTGGTATTAAGCTGGTATAACTGTTTGGTCAGCAGGGCTTCCAGACTGGTCAAGTTGGATGCTCCACTGGTTTAACTGGTCAAAATCTGTGCTTCCAGCTTGATCTGCTGGTGTTATGCTGGTATTGCCAGTTGGCTGGTTTTAGCCTCATCTTAATGGTTGATCAGTAGCATTCCCAGTTTGGTCCAGCTGGCATAAGGCTGGTATAATTTGGACCAGCAGTTGGTAGCTTGGTTTTACTGGTACTGGGCTAGTCTAAATTTCTGATCATCAGACCTCCCCTGGGTTATGGTGTTGGGCTGGTCTAACTGGTTGGTCAGATAAAGTCACAGCCTGGGCTTGCCCTTGTAAGGCCGACAGTTAGTCTACAGGGCTTCCAGTCTATTCTAGTTGATGTTTGGTTGGTCTAGTTGGTCAGATGTTGTTCTCAGACTCAAGAGATCTACACCCAGACCCTTCTCACTTTCTGTTTTATACAGGTCTCTAGTAGTAGTCCTCTTTAAATAATGATCTTTCCAAACATACCTCGCTTTTGTGGAAATATTTGACTGTTTATAACCCAGGATGTCTGGTATTACGTGTAAAAGCAGTGATGATCTTGTCAAAGAAGCTACAAACCGTAACAATAGACACTAAACTGAAAGTAAGTGAGAAAAGGTGCTGGAGGTTCACAAGTTGGATGCTTAGGCAAGCAAGCAAAAGGAACTGGTTCATTTAGGGGACTTAATGTACTTTAATAGCCACTAATAAACACACACACAAACAAACACACACACACACGCACGCACATAATGGACGCATTTAATACAATTCATAAGGAGGATGAATTTTATTTAATTAAATAAGCATGTGGGGGCACTTGTGGGTAAAAGTGTGACTCTGACATGTAATATTAAAATATAAAATTCGTTTTATATCACATAATAAATATTTTAGATTAATGTTTTGCTGGACCAGGTGTTCAAGTGCTGAAATGTGTGTAAAATGAATTGATAGCATATATCAGATTATTGGAAGGCATTTGATTTCACTATTGCAAAAACTGGACTGTTTTTAATGATTAATTTGAAGCCCTTATTATTTATTAATACCGAATAAACCCGAAGAAAAATGCTGACCTCTATAATTGACTGGATGTTCAGCTAGCTAGTAGATTATTCTGACCCGTCCTCATTAGCCCTGAGCTCGGCGGTATCAGGTGAGCCATAGGTTCCTTACCCCGTGGTTCTGGGTGTGTAATGTATTTAGCCCGTAGCATTTTGTTTTATTCATTGGTCCATGTCCAAACGTCGATGAATGATAGGAGCTGGTGTGTGTAGCCTCTCTTATACAGTGAAATATGACTGCTGTGAAGTGCTAGCCCGGAGCCACTCTCCCCGTGAAGCTTTGGTATTAAACACACAAAGTGAGATGGAGACCAGGTGGCGTGAACGCACCGAGCTGGCCTGGATTGACTTTCAACAGGCCACTCCAGCTTTCTTTAGGGCAACAGGCTCAATCAAGCGATTGGTTTCGCTCCAGCCATAATGGCCACCCATGAATGATGAGTGCAGTGGCGGAAGCCCATTACAGCCTCAATGGCTGACAAGACACTTAGTGGTACTGTGAGCTCATACGCCCCCTTTCAACGCTGGCCTAAGCCTGGGGCTGGCGGCCAGCTGGGGCTTTACCCAGCACACACATATATACAAAACAGCACCTGCTTGGTATTAAGCTGCGGCTGGGACTCCTGGTGTTGCCCTCAGCTGGTGAAGATAAGCAGCCAGGACAGACAGCTGTGTGCAGTCTGGCTGCAGGGATTTACCAGGATCTGGGAAAGGAAAGGCATCGGATTTGTACAGATTATCAGAATTAGAATGTGATGGTATGAAGGCCTGTGCTGACTGGGAGATTTGTTCTGAGAATTTCACGGCTTTCAATCTTTTGTTACTGTTGCTCAAAGGAACTGGCAACCCAAAGAAATTAGCATTTCAGTAGCCCATGCTGTTGAATCACACTGAGAAATTAAAGTTCGGTTCAGATTTCTGAAATGGTCATTTAAAGGCAATCGAAAGTGAATACGAAACATGGCTGTGTGCTAAAAACACAAATGGGTTCTGACCTTTAGCAGAAAGATTCACAGCCCTATTCTCTAAATGCAAATACTCAGACTCTCAGTATCCCTGCAGGTTCGAAGCAGATTTTCATGGCTATGTCACTGTGTAACAGTGTGTCACTCTGTGACAGACTATGCAGTGTCTGAGGCTGGTTTGGTGGCTTGAGCCGGACTGCCCAGAGCTGCTATTGGACACTCTAAGCAGGCAGGAGTGGATCGTTATTGGTGCAGGTGGGTCACAAACAAAGTTGCAGATCATTGGAGGAGCATGGAAGAGTCCACAGCCATCTGCGGGATCAGACTCAGACAGGACACATAATAACAGGAACGGGGTTGCCCAAAATCTATAGCATTTCCCACTTTTCTTTAGGGTTCCTTTTTATAGCCTTGCTTCCTGTGTTTTTCAATTTTGACCACTTTTCTTTTTTCGAGGCAGTTATACGTTTCACAAAAAAAAAATATATATATATATATATATTGTGAAATTCAGGGGCAGCACGCCGCTGCCTCACAGCAAGAAGGTCCCGGGTTAAATCCCAGGGTGGAGCGGCCTGGGTTCTTTCTGTGTGGAGTCTGCATGTCCTCTCCGTGTCTGCATGGTTTACTCCGGGTACTCCAGTTTCCTCCCACAATCCAAAGATGTGTGTGTTAGGTTAATTGGTGTCTCTAAAGTGGCCCTTAGTGTGTGACTGTGTGCATGACTGTGTGTGTGTGTGTGACCTACGATGGATTGGCGCTCCATCTAGGGTTGTTCCTGCCCTTGTGCCCAGAGTTGCCGGGTGGGCACTGGCTGGCCTGCGATTCTGTGTGGATTAAGCGGAAGATAATGAATGAATTAAGTACCTTTATTTAAAATTTTAATTAAAGTTTTTTCTCAACTAGTCTGAATTTTAGTTTGAATTTGACTTGAAGCCTCACACACCCCCTGTGATCTTTTGGATCTCTGGTTGGGAACCATGGCGATAGAGTACTAAGCAAGCATAAAAACAGACAGGTTATAGCCAGTCACTACAAAGTGCACCAGAATGGCAGGAATATCCATTTTCAAGCGATAGTTGTAGCCAGTGATGTATGCATTGGGGTGGAATTAGCCCCTTCTAGCTTTTTTCTAGGACCACCCCTGTTTGGAAGTACATCTGTGACCTATTTAAAGTACATATTATATAGCAGTTTAATAATATGAATGGTCCATGTAAACGTAATTTATTTTCAGCCTGTGGATGAAAAGCAGAGCTTCATTCCTCTTTTTTCACGCTTCATTATGAGGCTTGGATCATGAGCTCCAGCGGTAGGCGAGAGGTTAATATGAGCAGTCAGCCGTGATTTATTCAATTTGTAGCGTCCAGCAAAACATGGCCACTTGTTTTTTTTTATTTGCCCATTAGTGCGACATAGCTCCACTTATGACTCTTCCCATGACAAAATGATGGTGCTCACCAGCAGAAATGGAAACCGTATTTCTGATTTGTTGCACATTATGTACCACTGACTGACGCTTAATGGCTAGTATCTTTGTGTAGGAACAGCCCTGGTCTGCTTGTACTGCCACAAACTTAGCCGCCTAGACCCCCTTAGCCCCCTAGCCCCCCCAGTAGAGGTAAAACAACGAGCACGGATGAAACAGACATGTACATGTACATGAACTTAATAATCCAATAACTACTGAAAATCTGATTTTGTCAATAATCCAGTCAAATTAGGTTAGGTTACATTAGGTAATCTGATCATGGCGAAGTTCTGGATTTATATGGCTCAGGCAGTAATCAGATTTCTACTTCGCAGCCAGCTAAGAATCTCATAGTAAGATGTAACACTTTACAATTAAGTAATAAAATTCTACATTTCCTAAAGCATAAACTGCATTTCAGAGCTTCCTTGGTAGTGTTTGATAGCTGTTTCATAGATGCTGCATTTCATTCCAGGGTTGCCATATCCCACAACAGAAACAAGCAACCAGGTCAATAGAAACAAGCTACGATGAAGCAAAGTCTCTTAGAATGAGTGCACATATTCTCTAAATTCATAAACTCAGACTTTCACTATTCCTGCAGGTTTGTAGCAGGTGTTCATGGCTATGTTACTCTGTAACAGTACTCTGTGACAGGCTGTGCAGTGTCTGAGGCTGGTCTGGTGGCCAAGAATCTTACAATAAGATGTAACACTTTACAATTCAGTAATAAAATTCTTCATTTCCTAAAGCATACACTGCATTTCAGAGCTTCCTTGGACATGTTTGATAGCTGTTTTATAGATGCTGCATTTAATTCCAGGGTTGCCATATCCCACAACAGAAACAAGCAACCAGGTCAACAGAAACAAGCTACGACGAAGCAAAGTCTCTTAGCACGACTGGACCTGGCAAACGTGTTTGATTGCTCTGTCCGCTTCCAGTTAGGTATGTATGCATGCACAGACTGAGAACCCTACTGAAAGCAGAGTAAGAGTATACCATGTGCTGAGATTTCTTAATCTGATTCCTGGGTCTAAATCCAATCTGAAAAATCAGTTAAGTGTGAGTATGCTGTTCAGATGACAACTTTTAATTATGATTGGCTTAAGTGCATGTAAACACACTTACTACACCAGGATGCAGAAAACGAGCAGTTGGCCAGACAGACAGACAAAACTAGACTCAACCCAGAATTGACCAAAGCTCCAGCTTTGTGGAAAAGAGCCATAAAAGGGAAACGTCACGTGTTGAAACATAGCAGCATTTCCCCTAAGGAAACACCTGGCAGTGCCTCCCAACCATTATGGCCGTCATGTAGGCACATTTGGTTGTGTTTGAAGAAGTAGCAGGGTGGACATCTGGTGAATCATCTGCTTGAGATGCAACAGCGACCCCTACCAAGCCCTGCATTAGACCGGTGCCCTGATTGAGTTACATGATCCCCTGTACACTGTGAATTCCGGAACAGGCTCTGAACCACCAACGATCCTGACTAAGATATTTGGGTCAAATTGTGAATGTGAATGTAAAAGGATACAATCTAAGCAATTTAGAATCAACAGCCTTGCCTAAGGACCCAATCGTGGCAGATTGATGTTGACAAGACTTGAACCCTCAACCTTTTTGCCCATACTCCCATAACTGAGCCACCCAGGTCACACAGATTATAATGTAGTTTGCATTAATTCCATTATGAATCCAGTGGGCTTTGTGGATTGTCCAGTTTCTATGGAAAGATGTAAGTCATTATGAGAGCTTCCATATGGTTCCTTGACCTTGCTATGCTTTAAAGGAACCTGAACTGTGATGTACCGGCCTCAGAAGAGTGTGTGATTGTGTGGGTGTGTAGGGTGAATCCATGAGGTCAAGCACAATAAGGAAAGAAGCAGATAGAAAAAGTGCCTCCACAGAGCCCCATCATTCAGCTACAGAGCCCATCAGAAGGAGTCATAAAACGCGTTATCTTTATGAAAATTGGCTCCGGTTCATGGTGTGTTAGGGACTGACGGCAGCCTTTTGAATGTCAGGGTGAGAATAAATCAGCCGCTTCAGCGCAGGGCCTCGTGGGGTGTGAGCGCAAGGGTTCAAAGTCTTCATTAGTTTCTACTTAACCTTCAGCAGACGTTAAGAGAAAGTGTGTTCGTGCATACATCAAAACATATTGCGGCGTTCAGAATTATGGAGTAGCATTAGCCTGATTAACATTAGCACCCTCATTGCTTATTAGTATCCTGGCTAGCCCGTAGAGTCCTGCAGAACAAAGTGTGACTTACAAGGGTGCATTTCCTGAAAACAATTGTACAGGGAATCATTTATAGTCCGATGTTGTGAATGTGACCTATTGACATCCGGACCAGTGTTAACTCTCCCTCTCAGGCTGTGTATTTGACATATGTTTAGTGTTGTAAACGGCCATCTTGCTAATCTGCAGTTTATCTCAAAGATCCATATCCATCAGATTAATGCTGTTTAAATGCATGATTTATTGCTGTACAAGATTCAGGCATCGATATTACCTGTTTTTAAAAAGCCCCGTCGGAATATCTATTAAGGATTCTGCTTTGACACGACGGCTTCGCTCAGCACTAACCCATTGGCAAGGCTGCGTAATTAACGAACGTTCGGCTCTTGCCAACGAGTGCGATGGGGTTTAACCGTGAGACTGTACTGTTGAGTCTGTGTTCATTTAACGAGCTTCGAACACTGGCACAGAGCTCGTTGTAACAGAGTAAGAAAATTCATACACAGCTAAAACATTCCTGTGGAATCTTATAGCACTCAGTAACCAGTTGGGCCTAAAATAAAACGACTGCTGTTCCTAAATCCTGTGTGCTTCAGACATGATCTTGATCTTCTTTGAAAGACAGGCTTTAAGATTTTTATTGTCCAAGTGTCAGAATTGCTGTAAATATTTGTAAGACTATATAAGACATATAAGATTGTCCCCATTTGTTTTTCTTTAACATGCGACACATGTTTGGATGTGCTTTTACAAACCATTTGGACATTCTCAAAATAAAAAGCTTCTGTAAGATCTTTAATTTTGGATCTTGGTATCTTTTACAAGGTAAACGCTGACAGTTCGTTTTTCAGCTCTTCATTATTTTTGATGTTTTACTGTAATTGTATAGTTTAAGCTCAATAGTTTTATAAGAATTGTTATGTTATGGATATCACTGGGGGCGTCTGGCTTGGACTCAGGCTCAGATCGATACTTTCTTTGCCCTCTGGGAGAACCAAAGCCCAAACCAGCCTTTATGGAAGCTTCAGCGAAAAAGGACCTTCCTTTGTCATTTAAAAATACATATTAAATATATGACTTTAATTGATTGTAATCAGAAGTGGCTACTGTTTTTAAATGCTTTAAGTTTTAAGCATGATCCTGGTCTCATCTCAAAGGATAAGCAGACAGATTCTAACCCACATATCAAAATGATTTAAAAAGTTACCTTGAAATGTAAGAAGTTCAAGCACAATTAAGGCTGCATTTTGCCCCAAGTTGTAACATTCAACACAACAAACCTAGAGCTACCAAACTGACCTTATAAATGTGTATGAATAAATATGAGGGAAGTAAAAAAAAGATTTTACAAACTTTTCTTAGCAAACTTGCAAAAAGGTTTTACTGAAATGACCTGCATGGAAAGGATTCACCAGAGCAAAGGTTATATATGATAACCCATACAATGGCTATTTATATAAAAATCCAGAATAACTGTTAGTATTGTGTTGGATAAAGCACTATTTTTTAGGAGGGTTATCTAGACGAGGATGGGGTTCAGCGTTAAGTGCACAATATTAAATGAAAAAAAAAAGCCCTACTGCCTCAACATTCATGCCCTTGATTAATTTTGTGCCTTGCTCATTGTCATTCTGCCTCCTCTAATTAGCTTAGGCATGCTTTTGCATATTGCATGGATTTAATTTCATCACGCGCAGAGGCAAACGGATGCGTAATTTTAAGAAATGAAAGTCCAAGCTTTTGCCTTCATAATAACAATGGGTTATAACCAGTGATGCCTGACACAAAAAGCCTGTCTGCTAGCCATGACTGAAATGACGGAAAAATATCTATCTATTTTTTCCATGTTTGACATAAAAGTTGCGATTTTATGAATGTATTTTCTTCCTGATGTAAATCTTTAGAATGTGGCCTTTTGTGTAATTGTTGTTGTGCTTTGTCGTGTAATGTTCTTGACCCATACGATCATGACTTGGATGGAAAGTGTTTAAACCTATCCAGAAACATCAATGTATTTAAAAAGAAAACATACCGACGTATTTTAGGGAAAATAATGATGATCCCTGACTGCGGCAAATATTTTCACTTGTGGGCAAATTCTGTGTTTTGTTGATGTTCTAAAGAAAAGTTAAGTTCAAACTAGACCATAAGAACAAAAGAATCATCCGGAAAAGAGCTCAAGTTTACTTGTATTGTTTTACGATGTAGAACTATTAAGACTTGAAATAAGGGGAAATCTCCTGGTAAAGAACTTCAACGCAGATAGAAGGAACAGGGTTGGGATCTGGCAAGGTCACCACGAGGGAAACCAACCAGCCAGTCAGATTATTTTTTGTCTTGGGAAATAGCACATTAAAATAAATTAAAGGGATTTTGTTGAGAAGTATCGTTGACAAAAGTCTAGCCTGACTGCAGCGTAAGGAGGGCTACAAGTGTGTGTGTGTGTGTGTGTGTGTGTGTGTGTGTGTGTGTGTGTGTGTGTTTGAATTTGATTAATTCATTGAAATTGTCAGTGCTTGAATCCTGGACCTGATGGGATCGAATTCATGAGTATATTAAGAAAATCTTCCAAAAATTGTTTACATTCTTGCCAAAAATCGTTATTCCTCAAAAATGTCTTAAGAATTACCTAATTTTTTAAATTGCTTTTTTAAGCACAATTCTTAGAACATGTAGTATTCCTGAAAATCTTATGTCCTTAAATGTTTTATTAACCCTACGATAGTCACATTTTTCAAGGTGGATTTTCCGGTAGGAGAAATTATTTGTTTGGTAAACATATTTGAACGCTTTTTAAAATATTTTCTATGAGTGGGTTAAGCTAGATAGCAGTTAATAACTGTAAATAGAAATTTAGAATTTGTCCTGTGCTGTATGATGTAAGCTCTAGTCTACATAAGAAAACAATGACGATTTTCTTAAAATGATCTTTTTGAAGAACTGCATTTAAGAACATTCTTCTAAACTATTTGTTTGTCTTCACAACCATCACTAGTTTTTCTCATAAAAAGCTGTTGTTAATTAAACCCCAGGTCTATAATCTAGTACCTTAACCACTGCACCACCAAAGTGTGCATGAGCCATTTATAAAGATTTAAAAAACAAACTTCAAAAACATAAACCGTAATATTTTAATTGTCTTTGTTTAAATCTAGATTAAAGACATTTATTTGATAAAGCTTTCTGTCAGTAATTCCTTCAGCACTCTCTGCCGTAATCATTCTCTTTTCTCTCAGCACTGCTTACCAAGCTACACCTGCATCATCCAGAGACCTGACCTGCC